>JASVEL010008127.1:0-71962 GCA_032618575.1 Nicotiana noctiflora | reverse complement strand
GCCCGAGGGGCTGATTTGAGTGCGGACTTGCATTGCTTGAGATTGTATCCAGGTATTGGTATATTATTATGAAAGAAAGTAGCTAAAATTGAGATTTTCTAAATAATCTACTCACATATGCTTGAAAGGAATAAAAAGATAGTTCTGTATTATGTAGCATGAGATAGTGCCTATCATCGTTTTCTTCCCTTCAACATTATTTACTTTTATTACTGCTGAGTTGGAAGTACTCACACCCGACTCCCTGCACCTTGTGTGTAGATCCAGGTACATCACAGTGGAGCTGATTCTATTGCGGCTCGGGAGTGCTTTTGGACAGTCGAGGTAGCTGCCAGCGTTCGCAGGACCTGATTCTCCAGTTTGTCTGTATTTTGTTCTGATTATCCCACACTTGTGCACGGTTATATTCACTATTTACACTTTGTATACTCTGTAGAGGCTCATGACTCTTGACCCTTCGGTCTATGGGAGTTGGCACGTGTTGGGACTTGGTTCCCTGTTTTTAATATATCTATCACTGTTATGCTTAAATTGGATAAAGTGAGCTTGTTGCTCCGTGATTGTTGTTGATTGGTCGGGCTGGCCTAGCAGTGTGCTGGGCGCCATCACGACCGGATGTGGGGTCGTGACAATAACACATATTACATATTGCTAATTTTGACATTAAATTTCTATTTAATATTTATTCTTTATTCTGTTCTACTACTTCTGTTTCTGCACTACTAAATTCATTTCTTATAGTTGTTTCATATTTATGTAGAATTTCTATAGCTATTGTAGCTTTTTCACCATTAAGTTTTTTATCACTTCTTAATACTCCTAAGGCATCTTTATTTATATTTTGTAACCATAACTTAGTCGTTCCTATTAATGTTCTTTCTATGTATTCTGGTACATCTGATATTCCTATTTTATTATCTATAATCTGTTTTGTCATGTATCCTACCCATAACTGTATTGTCTTATTAATGTCTTTTACACAGTCTAAATCTAAGAAATTATGTTGTATTATTGTTGGTATTTGTGTTGGAATCCACTTTGTATATTTTGGTTCTTTATCATTTCTATATGTTTTCTTAAAATTATTTTCGTAATTTATATAACTTTTTTACTCTATTTGTGTATCTTTTGTTCCTGATGAACTAGGTTTTTCATCTATTATCGCATTTATTTCTATACGATCATTTCTACCTTCTTCGTTTTGTTCGACTTGTGCTATATTTTCTAAAATTTCCGTATATGTTTCGCTTGTTTCTGAATAATTTTCTAAATCACTATTATTATTTGGTTCATTTATTTCTTCTGTTCTAATTATTTCTAATTTTTCTTCTTGTAATTGTTCTTTGAATTTATTTATCTCAATTTGTAATTTATTTTCTTGTTCTTTTTCTTTTTGTCTGATTTCATATAGTTCTTTTAACATGTTTAATTCTTTTTCTAATTTTATTATTTTAGCATTTTTTGTTTCTTCTATCAGTTTTATTTCTATTTTTGATTGTTGTTTAATTTTTTCTATCTCATATTTTCGGTCTATTTCCTCATTTTCTCTTGTAATCCTAACTAAAGCAGTTAAGCTATCTTCTAATTTTAGTGATTGTTTTTCTAACATTAGATATAAGTTATTTCCTATTTTCTTATATTTTCTTCCTATATTAGAAAATGCAATTTTTATTTTTAGTCCTTCTGGGTTTTCATATGTTTTTTCGTCTACTGCAAATTCTTCTTTATTCATATTTTAAGTTGTATTATTAGTTTCCATTCTAATTCCGAGATTATATCTATAAGTTGTTCTAGTCTTTCATTATTATTTTTAGAGATTTTTAAATAATTAAATTCACAATATAAACCATATAATTCATTTTTAATTCTATCTGCTTCTTTTAATCTGTCTTGTCTATTAGTTATATTATAACTATTATTATTACTATTTTCAGTACTAGCTCTTAGACTTAATAAGATTCAGTTAGTCGAGTATTACACTAGGGGCAAGCCTATGGTGCATCTTTGTTGCATGTGAAAGTTCTTTGGAGAGTGAGTGAATTTCGTCTATTTGAGTTTCGAGTTGTATCATTATCATTATATACAGGGAACTACTCTATTTTATGATGTGAGGACATGTGATTCATGAAGGAAAGGTGAGTTTTGACTATTGTATATAGGGGTTTGAGTAAGTGCAGATGTGCAGGGTACAAAAAACTTGATTGTTGAGGTAAGAGTTTCTCACTACTAGGTATAACTCTTGTATAATGTTCAAGGTGTGAGTCGTTGAAGGAAAAATATAAGGAATGAATTTTATGGGTGTGGTAAATTGCTCGAGGACTAGCAATGATTTAAGTGTGGGGTGTTGATAATAGGCTATATAGTTGCTATTTACGCCGTAGATACTCATGTTTTGTTGTTGTTTTGTTATGGAAGTTACCGATTAAATGCTTGAATTGATGCTATTTGGCTTCGCCGGGAATACAAGACAAAAGAAAAATATAATGAAGTGTTTGGAGGCAAGAACGTAAAGAAATCACCCACTTGAGAAGTACCCAAATGAAAAAGAGAAAATGGGAGAAGTGACGCGGAGAAAGAAACAAGTTATAGGGGTTCGCGTGGTCCACGCCGCGGTCCTCTACAGAAGTTCCTGTGGTCGGTCCGCGGTCGATGCCGCTACCGCGGGAGGATGTGCAAAACTTAGGACTTTTAGAGGCCAAAATGTAACTTGGGAAAGTTTTGTAAAATCCTTATATTATGTAGGAAACTCGCACAAGGCTAGGTTAGGATTAATTTGGAGATTATTTTGCAAGAGAAACAAGTGTGAGAGATTACCCAAAACATCATTACTTTTATTCTTCTTATTTCTTGCAAGTTGTGATTATGAATCTTTTAGCCAATGATTTCCCCATTGTCATGAGTAACTAAAAATCTTAATCTAAGGTTTTGGTTGAACCCATTGGTAATAACTTGGTTTTTTTTATCAATATAATTAGATTTTGTTGTTAATCTCTAATTGTTCATCTATGTTTTGATTGTGGAGTAGTTGAAAGGGCCCTCAATTATCCGTTCCTAATTATTGTGTATCTTTTTTTAGAGAGAGTGCATATTTAGGTGATTGTATGAATAACATCACTCCTGGAGTATGGACGAGAGTCATAACCGAGGGTTTAGGTGTTAGATTAGAGATAACGAAACCACGGGAGAAATCTAAGTGAACCGTGTTGTGAAATTAGCTAGCATAACTATAAAAAGTGCGTCTAGCAAATTATTATAATTATTTGAGAGAGAATTATGATAGATGAAGAGTTCATGATTGTTAGAGATAGCTAAATCATAATTATAAGAAATATACAACCGAGGAAAAGACCAACGGGGGAAACCATTGCCTTAGACCTTCTTTTATATTGTTTACACATCAAGCTTAGTTAATATTCAGTTATTCATTACTTTCATTATTAGTTGTTAGGAAATCATCAATTATGAATAAAAAAGTTTGGAAAAACAGGTTGGGTGAATTGAGTAAATCCGACAGTGATAATTGGTAGGTTAATTGTCTGTGGTTTGACTCTGGGTAATAATACTCAGAATATATTTGCAACGGCCGCATAGTCTTTTGTGAGACTCAGTTGAGCGTGATCAGCTTCTCTATTGGTTAGTAATTACATTGTGTTTCTATTAATGTGTTTTAAAAAAAATAACCTACAACTGTTTAACTTTGTTACGACTTGACTAAGTATCGTAACAAAAGTCGACTAGTTTCTACACCATGATGCTAGTCCATAGCACGTAGATGTCAGATCCTTTATAACATAAGGTTTTTCTTCAAACACACTGCTATTTGCAAGGCATAGTCGATGATATACATAGATCACTTTGTAATTTGCAGTTTGTTTCACACTCATTTTATTATGAACTTTATAGTCTCCTTGATGATGTAATTGCAAGACAATCTAATATCTCTTTGCATGTACTAAAGATTGAATATTTTATGTCATCCTAGTTCTTCCAGAAAGAAATATTAGTTTTGGCCACCTACTCATGGAATGACCCTCATACACCGGGTGACACATATGTAGTCTACTAAAGCCCACATGGTATGGAACTTGAACGTGAGATTGGTTTATTAGTAGATATATAACTTTACTAAAGCGGGCAGTCACGCCAAATTGGTAGCGGCCACTAAAAGCATAACCGAAGAAGAGAACATGGTTACTGCTCTCCACTCTTAGACTGGTCAAATCGAGGTAACGAACACTTTCTTTTTATTTTAACTGACTATTTCTCTAAGTGAAATAGAAGCAGGACGAATTACCCAAGAAATGTGTCGTATTTTCCAATACAAGCAAAATTAAACAAACTCGGACTCCCCTAGAAAATACATAATATTCTCCAATGCAAGCAAAGTTAAGCAAACTGGGACTCCCCCATGAAGTACATCATATTCTCTAATGAAAGTAAAATTAAGCAAATTAGGACTTTCCTAGGGAACAACCCTTATGACCAAGAGCCACCGCAAAAAATGAGGGGGTCAACCTTATGGCCAAGAGCCATCGCCAAAAAAGAAGAAGAGGTCGACCTAACGGCCAAGGTTGTCGCCAAAACAAAGAGGGCGTCGACCTTACTGCCAAGGCCATCCCGAAAAGGAAGAGGGGGTCGACCTTACGACCAAGGTCCTCACCAATAAAAAAAAGGGGGTCGACCTTACGGCCAAGGTCGTCGCCTAAAATAAGAAGAAGTCAACCTTACGGCCAAGGACGTCGCCAAAAGAAGAGGGTTCGACCTTACGGCCAAGGCCGTCGACAAAAAGGAAGAAGAGGTCGGCCTTACGGCCAAAAACAAAAGAGGGGGTCGACCTTACGGCCAAGGCCGTTGCCAAAAAGAAGAGGGGGTCAACCTTACGGCCAAGGCCATCGCCAAAACGAAAAATAGGTCGACCATATGGCCTAGGTCGTCGCTAAAGAAAGAGAGGGGGTCGACCTTAAGGCCAAGGTCGTCGCCAAAAAGAAGAAGAGGTCGACCTTACGACCAAGGCCGTCGCCAAAAAGAAGAAGGGGTCGACCTTACGGCCGAGGCCATCGCCAAAAAGAAGAAGAGGTCGACCTTACGGAACAGGACGTCGCCAAAAAAAAAAGGGATCGACCTTACGGGCAAGGTCCATCGTCAAAAAAGAGGGGTCGACCGCTACGGCCAAGAGCTATCACTAAAACATAGGAGGTCGACCCCAATGGCCAAGGGCCATCTCCAAAAAGAAGAATTTGGCCTCGTCCGAAACAATATTCGACCTTGCCCGAATCAACTTTCGGCCTTGACCGAAACAACATTTGACCTCGTCCGAATTAACCTAACGGCCAAGGGCCATCTTCAAATATAAGAATTCGGCCTCGATCGAAATAACATTCGGCCTCGTCTGAAACAACCTTCAGCCTTGACCGAAACAATATTCGGCCAAGTCTGAATCAACTTTTGGCCTCGATCGAAATAACACTCGCCTCGTTTGAATCAACCTTTGGCCTCGACCGAAACAATATTCGGCCTCATCCGAATCGACCTTACGGCCAAGAGTCATCGCCAAAAAAGAAGAAGAGGTCAACCTTACGGCTAAGGCCGTCACCAAATAAAATGGGGCCAACCTTACGGCCAAGGCCATCGCCAAAAATAGAAGGTCGACCCCAACATCCAAGGGCCATCGCCAAAAAAAAAAAGAATTCGACCTCGACCGAAATAACATTCGGCCTCGACCGAATCAACCTTCGGCCTCGTCCGAATAAACCGGCCTCATCTGAAACAACATTCAGCCTCGTCTGAATCAACGCTTGACCTCGCCATCCGAATTTCTCAAATTGTGATTAATGAAGTCCGCTCACAAAGCTCGACCAAGAGACAACCTCAATAAGCGGAGGGACTAACTGTATAAGTCAAAATTAGATCTAAGAAATTCGACAGGCGGAGACATAAGGTCGTGGTCATACAGGCCAAGGTCGGACTGTCACCAATAGCCAAGGTCAGGCCGTCATCAATAGCCAAGGTCAGACCGTCATCAATAGTCAAGGTCGGACTGTCATCAATAGCAAGGTCAATAGCCAAGGCCAGACTGTCATCAAACAACTAGTTTGCTTTGGAATACTCAAAAGGAATATTCTACCGAATATTTCCTCTAAATTGTACCTTTTTTTAGGATTTTTTATGGATATCCCCCTTATAAATAGAGGGGGGATCTCTCCCTCGGGGGAAAAAGGAGGTAAACACATCTCTTAAAAGAGAAAAAGAGGATATGTGATCCATAAAACTTCAAGAGATCCAAAAAGAATCCTAAGATTTGTATATTTGTCTATCATTCATTTTTATCTTTATCAAGTGAAAGAGGATCCGCCTCACTCAAGATCGGGTGAATCCTTTCCTTTATTTATATTTTATTGTCACTTAATGCATCTTTATTTATGCTATTAACTGATCATAATCGCCATTAACATTTATACTCGGCTATGTCTTTTTATTCCTCCTACTCATCTCGAATGTAAAGTTCATTATCTTTAACTAGGATTTACCCCCTCATCTGTTTTGATTGATTTGCTTGAAAAATGTTTAATAACTTTTGAGTCAAACCGTGGAAAGCAAACTTTTAGTATAGTGGATAAGTAAAAATGAACATGGGCAGTAATACTAGAAACGTATAGAAGTTTCATTCTATATATTTCTTTTTATCTTGGAGTCTAGCTACCTTATTTATTCTTTAGCTGTTCTTCACCTTTTTACAAACTATTTTATCCAATTATAGAACAGTAATTAAGGTTTCCATAGCTCATTATCTTCTCATAGTAAATACGGAAACCACAAGGTTAAAGGTACATAGGTGATTATATCAAGCAAATGAAATAACGATTAGATATATTTATAGATTATAACAGAGAATATCCACTGTACTATAAGAAGCTTCAATGATTAGTTTACTTTAATAATACCATTAGTTTTAATGATGAATTGTATTTAATTCAATGAATATAATTGTAGAGTTGAAGAAGCTTCTTTAGCTGCCGTGTTGGCTGTTGCACACATTCTCTGCTTAAGGTATCATTATAGGGATCAGTTAACAATATTTTATCTTTTACGACGGTCGGATGATTATTTGTTACTCCCTCCATCTATAATAAGTAATTTTTTGATTTTTTTTTGTCCAAAATAAATGATTTTTTAAATTTCAAGAATGAATTAATTATTTTTCTTATATTATCTTTAGAGTAAATAGTACTGGAATATGTGTTAAGAATATTTATGTGAGATAGTAAAAATTAATATGATCAATTGTATTATTAATTAATGCCAAATATGAATTTCGTAATTTGTATGAAAACATCCGAAAAATTATTTATTTTGGATCGGAGGAAGCAATACTATTCACTATGTAATTAATATGACTGGCCTTTATTTATTTATTTATTTTAAAGGTGAAATACATAAACGACCCCTTCAAGTTGTCCACAACAACCAAACAAACACCTCAATTGACCCCTATATCATGTAGACACTTCAAGTGACTGTTAAGTAAATCAAATAGACACCCGAGTGCAACATACCACATAAGTGAGTTACACTTGCCAATGCTATGTCAAATGAGTCAATCAGTGAACGCCATGTGTAATTTATAATTAAAATTTAACACTTATAGTTAAAAAAGAAAAGAAAATGAACTTAAAGGAAAAATAAATTCTTTTTCCCTCCGCCGCTAAAATCAACCGCTCAATTGGTCGGTCCATGAGAACTATCCGATCATCAATTACTTTCCGGTCAACGAATTGCTCCGGCTCTATCTCTGAAAACTCCGACGCTATTTCCGAGAATCTCACCGACTCCGTCATCGATATTCATCTCGGAGAGATTTTGAGAAAGCCTTGTATTCTTTCGAGAAAGCCTCCTAGCTATCTAGACATAGATTTTTCTTTGTTGAATTATAGGCTGCAAAAATGTCACGATCCAAATCCGGTCGTGATGGCGCCCAACAATTAAGCTAGGCCAGCCAGACTAACTATTACTTATCACAACGACTATCAGTCCCAAATGGACATTCCAAGAAGAATATATGAGTTTAAGAACTCCAATAATAATAGAAATGAACAAAATACTGACACTCCCAAAGATCCGAGTCACAAGTCTAGAGCCTCTAAAAAAACCCAAGAGGAATAGATAGTACTGTATAGAAATACTCAAGTCTGAATACAAAATACAAAATAACAACTGGAAAGGAGAGGAGAAGCTAGGTTCTGCGAACGTAGGTGTGACGACCCGGCCTGTCGTCACGGGAATTACCACCCTGTTGTGTTGTAATTACATAATTTATGCTTTTATATCAGTGTTAGAGTCTATCGGGGGAGTTAGGAGTGAATTAAATTGGAAATGAGGCATATAGCCTTTTTGGAGGAACCTTGAATAAGGAAAGTCAACCCGGAGTTGACTATTTAGTTAGAGAGCTCGGAATCGAATTCTGATGATTCGGTTAGTTCCGGGAGTTGAATTGTGACTTAGGGGAGCGATCGGAATTGAATTTGGAGGCCCGGTGTAGAAATAGGCTTGAATTGGCTAAGGTTGAATTTTGGCGAAATCCGAACGGTAGGTGAGATTTTGATTCGGGGATCGGAATGGAATTCCGACAGTTGCAGTAGCTCCGTTAGGTGATTTTGGATGTGCCTGTAAAATTTTAGGTCATTCGGAGGTCGTTTGACCGGGTTTTTGATTGATTGTGTAATTCGGAATGTTTTAAGGAATTTAGGCTTGAATTCGATGTGAATTATGGGTTTTGATGTTATTAGACGTGTTTTGAGGATTGGAGCAAGTTCGAATAAAGTATTAAGATGTGTTGGTGTGTTTGGATGAGGTCCCGGGGGCCTCGGGGTGTTTTCGGATGGTTAATCGGGAGAAAAACATGGAAATTGCAGGTTTGAAGAGTTCTGGTTCTGTTGTTTTCGCTCCTGCGGAAATGGGGGCGCAGGAGCGAGCCCGCAGGAGCGGAAAATGAGCGCAGAAGCGCTGGGGTTCGCCGAGGCGGATCCTGGTCCGCAAGGGCGGCACCGCAGGTGCGGAAGGAAAGACCGCAGAAGCGGTCTGGGCTCGTTATGGGAGGATCCGCAGAAGCGGAAGACTTGTCGCCTAAGCGAGTCCGCAGGAGCGGACTCTGATGCGCAGAAGCGGTAAGGCTCGCAGGAGCGGAAGGGGATTCGCAGGAGCGGTCTCGCAGGAGCGAGACCTGGGCCGCAGAAGCGGAGCTGGGCGGCTAGGAGTGTTTTCGCAGAAACGACCATTTGGTCGCAGAGGCGGCCTCGCAGAGGCGGATTTTGGTCCGCAGAAGCGGAAATCGCGCCTGTGTTAAAAATAACAGAAGGGTTAAAATTTCATAAGTTGCAAAACATTTGGGGCTCGGTTCTTGAAGGCGAATTGGGCGATTTGGGCGAGTTATTGCTGGGAGAACATCGGGTTATCATTGGAGGTAAGTTTTGTGGCTTAATTACATCATTTTTACATGAAATCCTTGGTTAAATCCGTGTAAATGGAAGATTAAAGGTGGGTTTGAGCCCTAGGCCTAAATTAAAGAAAAACACTTATTTGAGTGGGCAAATGGAGTCCGATTTTGGTAAATTTTATATGCCTAGACTCGTATCGAGATGAGGATTTCCGAATATGTGATTTTTGTAATTTTTCGACAAGTGTACCAAAAGTCGGGTTTTGACAACTTGTGGGTTTTGATATAAATTGGGTTACTTCGAATGAATTACGTGAAATTAGCATATGTTGATGCATTCTCTATGATTTTGAGCAGATTTGGCACCCGAGGAGGTTGATTTGCGAGGCAAGCGCAAGGCGGATTGAAGCTTCTACCGGTTCGAGGTGAGTGGTGATAGTAAATAATGTACTGAGGGTTTGAAACCCCGTACTAGCACTTCACAGTGCTATATTGAGATGAGACACACGTCTTGAGACGAGTGTGGTGACATTGTGATTGGGGACTTGGACTTGGTCCTTCCCGGCTAATAGAATACTGTGTTGTATGACTGCGAACGAGATTATAACTATACAATTGGGCTAATAGCCATGTTTGTGGCCTTGTGCCGATCTGTTGAGCATTAGGGAACCTATAGAGCTAGGTGACCCTTATATCATATTGGAAACATACACTCAGCCGTAGCTCTAGCTGTATAGCATAATATGAGCCCGTACTAGATGTGTACATTGAGAGAGATTATCTAGGGTGGAATTCCCTGTTCTAGCCGAGTGGGCCTGAAAGGCCAAGTCTATATTGACCGAGACAGGGTCTAGGACCCACTGTGATATATTATATTGGGCCTGAGAAGCCAAGCATATACTGGCTGGGATAGGGTCGAGGACCCATTATGAGGTATTCTATATATATATATACCTATATTGGATCGGGCTGCACGCCGCAGCAGTATATATATTGGATCGGACTGCACGCCGCAGTAATATACATGTAATATACATGTAATATATATGTAATATACATGTGGGACGGACTGCACGCCGCAGTATTATTACGCTTGGGCTGTAGGAGCCCCTTCGGAGTCTGAGTCTGCACACATTCTCAGTGAGCACTGGTGTATATTATGGGATCGGGCTGCGCGCCGCAGCAGTATAAATATATATACATATAAATATTGGATCGGACTGCACGTCGCAGTAATACATGTGTGGATCGGGCTGCACGCCGCGGTATGATAGTGCTTGGGCCTAGGGAGCCCCTCCGAAATCTGCATACACCCCCAGTGAGCGCCGTCGACGTTAAATGGAGCGTGCGTGCCGCAGCGGTATATGTATTGGAGCGGGCTGCACGCCGCAGTATTATATTTAATCATATCCTACTATCTATTTAAATACTTATACATTATAGACATAGGTATGTGTCTTTATATATATATTAAGATGGCCGTACACCGTAGGGGTACAAGTGAGGGTTGGATCAGTCTAGAATCTTGTAGAGATAAACGTGGATTGGAGATTTGAGCATTTCTATAATGATGACGTACCTGTGAGGGTTGCCTTAGAACTGCTAAGTGATAGCACATGAGTTCTTACCTTTAGTTGTTATTTATTATTGTTACTCACCGAGTTGAAATATACTCACCCCACTCCCCTGCACTTTCTGTGCAGATCCACAGGTGCCCGAGAGCAGTTGAGACATTGTAGCTGCTGATCCTTATCTACTTTTGCGGAGATTACGAGGTAGCTGCCAGCGTCCGCAGAGCTTGTTTTCTTCTTCTTTATCATCTTGTTGATTTCCTATTTGCCTAGACTTAATTGTATTAGGATGCTATTCTGTAGAGGCTCAGGTCTCGTGACACCACGATATGTTTGGGACCGTATTTTGTATGTTTTACGTTTCGGTTATCACCTGATATGATCATTTACTTTTTAAGTTTAATTTGATTAATAACTGGCTGGTTTAAGGGATAATATGGTCGGGCTTGCCTGGCATTGTGTTGGGCGCCATCACGACCAGGGTTTGGGTCGTGACATTTATTTTTCGTTGATCATTTATTTTTTCCGCTGTGCAGAAGTGTTTAGGTAGAGTCTCGTGGATCGGTGCGGGGACGCCTGTACTTATCCTCGGGAGGCTGCAAACCTTTTTAGGAAAAGTTTCAATTCTTGGAATTCTTGTCGTGCGATTACTTTTGACTTGAACTGAACTTTGACATTCTATTCTCTCGCGGATGGCGAGAACTCGATCATCCGGACGTGGAGGACGACCACCACTACCACCTACTAGAGGTCGTGGACGCGGTCGTGGTCGTGGCGGAGTTAGGGCAGCTGAGGCAGCGCCAGCTGACCCACAGCCCCCAGTTGCAGAGGTGCCAGGCAGCACTAGTTTAGGCACCAGCTGTGCCCATTGTTATTTCGAGTCTACATGAGACCCTGGCTCATATATTAGCGGTTTGCACTGGCCTAGCACAGGCAGTTTCAGTTACCACCGTAGTAGCTGCATCAGGGATAGGGGGTGGTCATCAAACCCCCGCAACACGCACTCCAGAGCCAGCAGTACAGGACATGTAGACACCTGACTTCTCCAGTTCAGTGTGTGGTTCCAATACAGCTAGTAGTTCAAGTTCAGGGGGACAGGGGCCCATCTATGACTGACGACGAGCAGCGTCATCTCGAAAGGTTCAGCAGATTATCTCCTCTAGTGTTCACCGGTGCTCCGAGCGAGGACGCCCAAGGTTTTCTGGACAAGTTCCGTTGGATGCTTTGTACGGCAGGGATCTTGGAGTCCAACGGTGTGTCTTTTACTACCTTTCAGTTCCAGGGGCCAGCCTTCGTTTTGTGGGAGGCTTATGAGCGCCCCAGGCCAGCCGGAGCAGCACCACTATCATGGCCGGAGTTCTCCACTATGTTCTTGGAGAAATGGGTGCCTCGATCTCGGAGAGAGGAGATGCGTAGGCAGTTTGAGGGTCTCCGTCAGGGGGACATGTCAGGTGTCAGAGTATGAGATCAGGTTTACAGAGTTGTCCGGATATGCACCGTGGTTGGTTCATTCCGACAGAGAGAGGATTGGGCGCTTCGTGGACGGCCTCATTTATCCCATTCGTATTCTGATGACTCGGGAGAGGGTTTTGAGTCGTACATTTGAGGATGCTGTGGATATTGCTCACGACATAGAGACTGATCGTCGCAGGGAGCGGGATGAGAGGGAGGCCAAGAGGCCTCGAGGAGCAGCTAGTTCCAGTGGCACTCAGACCAGAGGCCAGAGTCAGCAGAGCCGAGGTCGCTCTTTCAGGTCTTCGCAGTCGGGTCGCTCAGATCGTCGCAGATGGTCTCCTAGACAGGGTTATCAGGGTTCGCACCAGAGCCAGCCATCTCTCAGTGCCATGCCAGCACAGAGTTCTTCACAGGCCCCATCCGCTCAGGGTTCATCTCGGCCTAGTTCATCAGCTGGCCACTCCAGCGCCAGAGGTCCTTATCAGTCTCAGTACCCAACACCGGGGAGTTGCTACGAGTGCGGAGAGTTTGGGCACCACCGTAGGGAGTGTCCCCGTCTTGTTTCCAGATTTTATCAGCAGAGGGGGCAGCCCTCGTCATCTGGTCCTTCTACTTCAGCACCCGCCCCACCGGCTAGGGGTGAGGGTCGGACAGCTAGGGGTCGCTCTCGAGGGGGAGGCCAACCAGGCGGACAGGCTAGATGTTATGCTTTTTAGAGCCGATCTGAGGCTGTTACTTCTGATGCTGTCATTACAGGTATTATTTCAATCTGCCACGGAGATGCCTCGGTATTGTTTGATCCCGGTTCTACTTATTCTTATGTGTCTACATATTTTGCTCCTCATTTGGGCACGACCCGAGGGAGTCTTGAGCTGCCAGTGCATGTATCTACCCCGGTAGGGGATACTATTGTTGTGGACCACGTATACCGGTCCTGTTTGGTCACTATTGGAGGTCCGGAGACCCGAGTAGACCTGTTGCTTCTCAGCATGATTGATTTTGATGTTATATTGGGCATGGACTGGCTATCTCCATGTCATGCTATTCTGGACTGTCATGCTAAGACAGTCACTTTGGCTATGCCGGGCATTCAGAGGATCGAGTGGCGAGGCACGACTGAGTATGTACCTAGCAAGGTAATATCTTTCCTCAAGGCCCAATGAATGGTTGGGAAGGGATGTCTCTCTTATTTAGCATTTGTGCGGGAGGTCGAGGCCCAAACTTCCAGTATTGATTCTGTTCCCGTTATGCGTGACTTTCCTGATGTGTTTCCCTCAGACCTGCCGGGCATGCCACCGGACTGGGATATTGATTTTGGTATCGATTTGGTGCCAGGTACTCAGCCTATTTCTATTCCTCCGTATCGGATGGCACCGACTGAGTTGAAGGAATTGAAGGAGCAGCTCCAGGAACTCCTAGATAAGGGGTTCATTCGGCCGAGTGTATCGCCGTGGGGTGCACCGGTCCTATTTGTTAAGAAGAAGGACGGATCCATGAGGATGTGTATTGACTACAGGCAGCTAAACAAAGTAACAGTGAAGAATAAGTATCCTCTGCCTCGTATTGATGATTTATTTGATCAGCTCCAGGGAGCTAGGGTGTTCTCGAAGATTGATCTTCGTTCGGGCTACCATCAACTGAAGATTAGAGAGTCCGACATTATGAAGACTGCATTCAGGACCAGATATGGTCACTATGACTTCCTTGTGATGTCTTTTGGGCTGACCAACGCCCCAGCAACATTTATGCATCTGATGAACAGTGTGTTCAGGCCGTATCTTGATTCATTTGTGATTGTGTTCATTGACGACATTCTAGTCTACTCTCGTAGCCAGGAGGAGCATGCTCGGCACTTGAGTATTGTGTTGCAGAGGTTGAGAGAGGAGAAGCTGTATGCCAAGTTCTCCAAATGTGAGTTCTGGCTTGAGTCCGTGGCATTCTTAGGGCACGTGGTGTCCTGTGATGGTATTCGGGTAGATCCGAGGAAGGTCGAGGCAGTGCAGAGTTGGCCCAGACCGACCTCAGTTACTGAGATCCGTAGCTTTCTGGGATTGGCAGGGTATTATCGCCGATTCGTTCAGGGGTTCTCTTCTATTGCTTCACCCTTGACTAGATTGACTCGGAAGGGTGTTCCTTTCTTATGGTCCGAGGAGTGCGAGGAGAGCTTTCAGAAGCTCAAGACAGCACTGACCACAGCACCAGTCTTGATTCTACCGACAGCTTCAGATTCTTATACTGTATATTGTGATGCCTCAGGAGTGGGCATTGGTTGTGTGTTGATGCAGGAGGGTAGGGTCATTGCTTATGCTTCTCGTCGGTTGAAGCCCCACGAGAAGAACTACCCTGTTCATGATTTGGAGCTAGCAGCCATAGTTCATGCTTTGAAGATTTGGAGGCATTACCCGTATGGTGTCTCCTGCGAGGTGTACACGGATCATCGCAGCCTTCAGCACTTATTCAGACAGAAGGACCTTAATTTGAGACAGCGGTGGTGGTTGGAGTTGCTTAAGGACTATGATATCACTATTTTATATCATCCGGGGAAGGCCAATGTGGTGGCCGATGCCTTGAGTCGGAAGGCAGTTAGCATGGGCAGCTTAGCTTTCATCCCAGTTGGGGAGAGGCCATTTGCTTATGATGTTCGGGCTCTAGCCAATCGGCTAGTGAGATTAGATATTTCGGAGCCGAGTCGGGTGTTGGCTTGTGTTGTTTCTCGATCTTCCTTATATGATTGCATCAGGGAGCGATAGTATGATGACCCACATTTACTTGTCCTTAAGGACAGAGTGCAGCATAATGATGTTAGAGATGTGACTATCGACAGTGATGGTGTTCTGAGGATGCATGGCCGTATATGCATGCCCAATGTTGATGGTTTGCGGGAATTGATACTTGAGGAGGCACACAGTTCGCGGTACTCTATTCACCCAGGTGCCGCAAAGATGTACCAAGACTTGAGACAACACTACTGGTGGAGAAGAATGAAGATGGATATTGTTAGGCATGTAGCTAAGTGCCTCAATTGCCAGCAGGTCAAATATGAGATTCAGAGACCGGGCGGTGTTCTTCAGCGTATGGTTATTCCCGAGTGGAAATGGGAGAAGATCACCATGGATTTTTTTACTGGGCTCCCTCGGACAGCGAGGAAGTATGATTCTGTATGGGTGATTGTTGATCGGCTGACTAAGTCCGCACATTTCATCCCAGTTAGTACTACTTACTCATCGGAGCGGTTGGCATCGATCTTTATTCGGGAGATTGTCAGGTTGCATGGGGTCCCAGTGTCTATTATATCTGACAGAGGCACTCAGTTCACTTCTCAGTTTTGGAGAGCATTTCAGTGAGAGATGGGTACGCGGGTTGAGTTGAGCACCGCATTTCACCCCTAGACAGACGGGCAGTCTGAGCGTACTATTCAGATCATGGAGGATATGTTGCGAGCATGTGTGATTGACTTTCGTGGTTCGTGGGATGAGTTCTTACCACTTGCTGAGTTTGCCTACAACAACAGCTACCAGTCGAGTATTCAGATGGCCCCGTACGAGGCATTGTATAGCAGATGGTGTAGATCTCCCGTCGGATGGTTTGAGCCTGGTGAGGATCAATTGATAGGGACTAAGTTAGTTTAGGATGCTCTGGATAGAGCAAAGTTGATCCAGGAGAGGCTTCGCACAGCACAGTCTCGCCAGAAGAGTTATGCGGACCGTAGGGTTCGAGAGTTGTCTTTCATGGTTGGTGATAGAGTATTGTTGAAGGTTTCACCCATGAAGGGTGTCATGAGGTTCGGGAGGAAAGGGAAGTTGAGTCCCAGGTACATTGGTCCTTTTGAGATACTCAGGAGAGTTGGAGAGGTGGCATATGAGTTAGCCTTGCCACCCAGCTTATCCAGCGTTCATCCGGTATTCCATGTGTCTATGCTCCGGAAGTACATCGGAGATCCGTCCCATGTATTAGACTTCAGCACCATTCAGCTTGATGGTGATCTATCCTATGATGTGGAGCCTATTGCTATTTTGGGTCGCCAAGTAAGGAAGTTGAGGTCGAAGGATTGCATCAGTTAAGGTTCAGTGGAGAGGTCGACCCGTAGAGGAGGCTACTTGGGAGGTTGAGCAGGAAATGCGGAGCAAATACCCTCAGCTATTTGAGACTTCAGGTATGTTTCTTGACTCGCTCGAGGACGAGCGTTTGCTTAAGAGGGGGAGAATGTGACGACCCGGCCCGTCGTTACGGGAATTTCCATCTCTTTGTATTGTAATTACATAATTCATGCTTTTATATCGGTGTTAGAGTCTATCGGGGGAGTTAGGAGTGAATTAAATTGGAAATGAGGCATATAGCCTTTTTGGAGGAAGCTTGAATAAGGAAAGTCAACCCGGAGTTGACTATTTAGTTAGAGAGCTCGGAATCGAATTCTGATGATTCGGTTAGTTCCGGAAGGTGATTTGTGACTTAGGGGAGCGATCGGAATTGAATTTGGAGGCCCGTGTAGAAATAGGCTTGAATTGGCTAAGGTTGAATTTTGGCGAAATCCGAACGGTAGGTGAGATTTTGATCCGGGGGTCGGAATGGAATTCCGACAGTTGTAGTAGCTCCGTTAGGTGATTTTGGATGTGCCTGTAAAATTTCAGGTCATTCGGAGGTCGTTTGACCGGGTTTTTGATTGATTGTGTAATTCGGAATGTTTTAAGGAATTTAGGCTTGAATTCGATGTAAATTATGGGTTTTGATGTTATTAGACGTGTTTTGAGGATTGGAGCAAGTTCGAATAAGGTATTAAGATGTGTTGGTGTGTTTGGATGAGGTCCCGGGGGCCTCGGGGTGTTTTCGGATGGTTAATCGGGAGAAAAACATGGAAATTGCAGGTTTGAAGAGTTCTGGTTCTGTTGTTTTCGCTTCTGCGGAAATGGGGGCGCAGGAGCGACCCCGCAGGAGCGGAAAATGAGCACAGAAGTGCTGGGGTTCCCTGAGGCGGATCGTGGTCCGCAAGGGCGGCACCACAGGTGCGGAAGGAAGGACCGCAGAAGCGGTCTGGGCTCGTTATGGGAGGATCCGCAGAAGCGGAAGACTTGTCGCCTAAGCGAGTCCGCAGGAGCGGACTCTGATGCGCAGAAGCGGTAAGGCTCGCAGGAGCGGAAGGGGATTCGCAGGAGCGGCCTCGCAGGAGCGAGACCTGAGCCGCAGAAGCGGAGCTGGGCGGCTAGGAGTGTTTTCGCAGAAGCGACCATTTGGTCGCAGAGGCGGCCTCGCAGAGGCGGATTTTGGTCCGCAGAAGCGGAAATCGCGCCTGTGTTAAAAATAACAGAAGGGTTAAAATTTCATAAGTTGCAAAACATTTGGGGCTCGGTTCTTGAAGGCGAATTGGGCGAGTTATTGCTGGGAGAACATCGGGTTATCGTTGGAGGTAAGTTTTGTGGCTTAATTACATCATTTTTACATGAAATCCTTGGTTAAATCCGTGTAAATGGAAGATTAAAGGTGGGTTTGAGCCCTAGGCCTAAATTAAAGAAAAACACTGATTTGAGTGGGCAAATGGAGTCCGATTTTGGTAAATTTTATATGCCTAGACTCGTATCGAGATGAGGATTTCCGAATATGTGATTTTTGTAATTTTTCGACAAGTGTACCAAAAGTCGGGTTTTGACAACTTGTGGGTTTTGATATAAATTGGGTTATTTCGAATGAATTACGTGAAATTAGCATATGTTGATGCATTCTACATGATTTTGAGCAGATTTGGCACCCGAGGAGGTTAATTTGCGAGGCAAGCGCAAGGCGGATTGAAGCTTCTACCGGTTCGAGGTGAGTGGTGATAGTAAATAATGTACTGAGGGTTTGAAACCCCGTACTAGCACTTCACAGTGCTATGTTGAGATGAGACACACGTCTTGAGACGAGTGTGGTGACGTTGTGATTGGGGACTTGGACTTGGTCATTCCCGGCTAATAGAATACTGTGTTGTATGACTGCTAACGAGATTATAACTGTACAATTGGGCTAATAGCCATGTTTGGGGACTTGTGCCGATCTGTAGAGCATTAGGGAACCTATAGAGCTAGGTGACCCTTATATCATGTTGGAAACAAAAACTCAGCCGCAGCTCTAGCTGTATAGCATAATATGAGCCCGTACTAGATGTGTACATTGAGAGAGATTATCTAGGGTGGAATTCCCTGTTCTAGGCTGAGCAGACCTGAAAGGCCAAGTCTATACCGATTGAGATGAGATAGGGTCAAGGACCCACTATGAGATATTGGGCCTGAGAGGCCAAGCACATATTGACTGGGATAGGGTCGAGGACCCATTATGAGGTATTCTATATATATATACCTATATTGGATCGGGCTGCACGCCGCAGCAGTATATATATTGGATCGGATTGCACGCCGCAGTATTATACATGTAATATACATGTAATAAACATGTAATATACATGTGGGACGGACTGCACGCCGCAGTATTATTGCGTTTGGGATGTAGGAGCCCCTTCGGAGTCTGAGTCTGCACACATTCTCAGTGAGCACTGGTGTATATTATGGGATCGGGCTGCGCGCCGCAGGCAGTATAAATATATATACATATAAATATTGGATCGGACTGCACGCCGCAGTAATACATGTGTGGATCGGGCTGCACGCCGCAGTATGATAGTGCTTGGGCCTAGGGAGCCCCTCCGAAGTTTGTATACACCCCCAGTGAGCGCCGTCGACGATAAATGGAGCGGGCTGCGTGCCGCAGCGGTATATGTATTGGAGCGGGCTGCACGCCGCAGCATTATATTTAATCATATCCTACTATCTACTTAAATACTTAAACATTATAGACATAGGTATGTGTCTTTATATATATATTAAGATGGCCGTACATCGTAGGGGTACGAGTGAGGGTTGGATCAGTGTAGAATCTTGTAGAGATAAACGTGGATTGGAGATTTGAGCATTCTATAGTGATGACGTACCTGCGAGGGTTGCCTTAGAACTGCTAAGTGATAGCACAGGAGTTCTTACCTTCAGTTGTTATTTATTATTGTTACTCACTGAGTTGAAATATACTCACCCCACTCCCCTGCACTTTCTGTGTAGATCCACAGGTGCCCGAGAGCAGTTGAGACATTGTAGCTGCTGATCCTTGTCTACTTTTGCGGAGATTACGAGGTAGCTGCCAGCGTCCGCAGAGCTTGTTTTCTTCTTCTTTATCATCTTGTTGATTTCCTATTTGCCTAGACTTAATTGTATTAGGATGCTATTCTGTAGAGGCTCAGTCTCGTGACACCACGATATGTTTGGGACCGTATTTTGTATGTTTTACGTTTCGGTTATCACCTGATATGATCATTTACTGTTTAAGTTTAATTTGATTAATAACTGGCTAGTTTAAGGGATAATATGGTCGGGCTTGACTAGCATTGTGTTGGGCGCCATCACGACCAGGGTTTGGGTCGTGACAGTAGGCAGCTACCTCAGCAACTCGATATGACACTGCAAACGCTGGAAATGCATGTCTAGTGCTCCTGAGTACCTGAGTCTGCACACAAAAGGTGCAGGGAGTAGGGGTGAGTACTAAGTACTCAGTGAGTAATAAATATATAAAAGCAGCTGAAGGTAAGAAATCCACAAAATACCACAATATGAAGCTACACTACAGTCCGAATCTCCTACGAACTAGCATCAACAGTACAATTCAAGTACAATTCAGCTACCACAGAGTAATTCAACAAATAAAGATGCAATGCAATGCACATAACTGCTACGACGTGTAGCCCGATCCAATTTAACGTCGACGGTGCTCACTGGGGGTATGTACAGACTCCGGAGGGGCTCCTACAGCCCAAGCGCAATACTGTTGCGGCGTGCAGCCCGATCCACATATCAACCACTGCGGCGTGTAGCCCGATCCCATGCTCAGTCCATAATAAGCAATTAAGCCACAAAACAGTTCATTTTTCTTAATTCCAGTTCATGATTTATGAAAAATGCTTTAACTTTATTAAAATTTGCAAAAGCCGGTGACTTAGCATTTCAAAAGTGTGATTTCAATTTCCAGGACTAAGATCAGTGATTTAAGCAAATATAGCTATCACATAATTATAGTCGTCTAAGGACACTACAGGTCGGCACAAGGCCCCAAACAAGGCTTACAGCCCACAAATATATCAAATACAGTGTATTTCCAACACTAAAAACATATTATTCACATCCGGGATGGACCAAGTCTCAATCCCTAGTCACAATCAATCCCGCACCTGCCACGGTGTGCGAGCCACGCCCTACTAGCGTCACAATGTGCTAAGCCGGGGTTTCGAACCCTCAGGATACCATATACACAAACTACTCACCTCTAGCCGGTCGTAGACTCGTCCGCGATGCCTTTTCCTTTGAATTTAGCTCCCTCGTGCGTAGAATCTAGTCAAACCACAATAATTATATCAAATACGAGTCAAAGAATCATAACCCATTTCAATTTACATAAATTTCGCATAAATACACTAAGTTGGTAAAACCCGACCCCGGGCCCACTGCTCGGAAAATTCCAAAATTAGTACCACCGCGACAATCATCTCGCCACGAGTCCGTGCATATAAAATTTATCAAAATCGGAGTTCAAATGGCCTCCAAAAACTCAAAATCCCATTTTCAATATCTAGGCCACATTTCTTCAAGATGTCAACCCAATTTCATAAAGATTGATGTTAATTCTACCATAAAATGATGTTTTTGAGTCAAGAATCTTACCTCCGACGAATACCCGATGATTTCTCAGTGATTTCCTCGAGTTTTCTTCTCTCTAGGGCTCAAAATTGAGTTTTGGGTTAATAAACCCGTGAGCCTTCTGTTCTGAGATTTAATTCACTGCCAGACCCGTTTGCTCTACGCGATCGCGACTCGCCTCATGCGATCGCGATGTTCAAAAATCCGGACTCACGTGATCGTGTCCCTCTTCCTGCGATCGCATAGCACAAATTTCCCTGGACCCCATTTCTCTTCTACGCGATCGCGTAGACCCTCATGCGATCGCGATGGGCAACTGATGACTCTACGCGATCGCGTCCGTGCCCCCCTACGATCGCGTTGCTTCCGCTCTTGACCTTATGCGATCACGTCCCTTGCTTTGCGATCGCGAAGGGTAAAATTCTCCCCCCTCACCATTACTCTACGTGATCGCATGCTCACTAGTGCGATCGCAGAGAGTAAATTTCTGCTGCACTTATGACAGCAAACCAGCTCTTTTCTTTGGCCAAGAATGGTCCGTTTGGACCCCCGGATTCATCCTGAGACCCCCGGGACCCCAACGAAAACCACCAACATACTCCAAAACATGATACAGACTTGTTCCAATCACAAAAACACCATCCTAAACATCAAAATCACCATTTACACACGACTTCAAGCCTAAGTTTCTTCAAAACTTTCAAAACTAACATTCAATCCAAAACCCGATCAAACGATGTCCGAATGACCTGAAAATTTGCAAACATATCCAAAATCACATAACGAAGCTACAAAAATTGTCTGAATTCCATTTCGACCCCCGGATCAAAATATCACCTATCTTCCGGTTTTCGCCAAAATTTAACCTTCGCCAATTCAAGCCTAAAACTACACCGGACCTCCGAATTCAATTCCGATTGCTCTACTAAGTCATAAATGATCCCTCGAAACTAGTCGAATCATCAGAATCCGATTCCGAGCACTCTAACTCAATAGTCAACTCTTGGTTGACTTCCCATATTCAAGCTTCCTTCAAACATGCTATTTGTTTCATTTTCAATCCAAATCACTCCTAACTCACCCGATATACTCAAATACTGATATAAAAACATAAGATATGTAATTGCAAGGTAACGGGGTGGTAATTCCCGTAACGACGGGCCGGGTCGTTCCATTCTCCCCAACTTAAAAAAACGCTCGTCCGCGAGCGGGTTAAGAAACATACCTGGAGCATCAAACAAGTGTGGATATCTGCTCCGCATTTACTGCTCGGTCTCCCAAGTTGCTTCCTCCACGAGACGACCTCTCCACTGCATTTTCACTGAAGCTATATCCTTGGATCTCAGCTTACGAACCTGTCGACCCAAAATGGCTATTGGTTCCACATCATAAGTCAAGTCTTCATCTAGCTGTATCGTGCTGAAGTCCAACACATGAGACGGGTCTCCGACATACTTCCGGAGCATAGATACATGGAACACCGGGTGAACTCCCGACAAACTGGGTGGCAAAGCAAGCATATAGGCCACCTCCCCAACTTTCCTAAGCACCTCAAAAGGTCCAATGAACCTTGGACTCAACTTTCCTTTCTTTCCAAACCTCATAACACCCTTCATAGGCGAAACCTTCAGCAACACCTTCTCACCTACCGAATAAGACACATCTCGGACCTTCCGGTCCGCATAACTCTTCTGACGCGACTGAGCTGTGTGAAATCTCTCCTGAATCACATTCACCTTGTCTAAGGCATCTTGGACTAACTCTGTCCCCAACAACCTAGCCTCGCGGGGCTCGAACCAACCGACTGGAGACCTACACCGTATCCCATATAAAGCTTCATACGGTGCCATCTGAATACTGGACCGATAGCTATTATTATAAGCAAACTCCGCCAAAGGCAAATAATCAGCCCACGAACCACCGAAATCAATGACACAAGCACGCAACATGTCCTCTAATATCTGAATAGTACGCTCAGACTGCCCATCCGTCTGTGGATGAAATGTTGTGCTCAACTCTACCTGTGAACCCAACTCTCGCTGAAATGTCCTCCAGAACTGAGAAGTGAACTGGGTACCTCTGTCTGATATAATAGAGATGGGAACTCCATGCAATCTCACTATCTCACGGATGAATATCTCTGCCAACCGCTCTGAGGAATAAGTAGTACACACTGGGATGAAGTGAGCTGACTTGGTCAACCTATCCACCACCACCCAAACTGAATTGAACTTCCTCGCTATCCGAGGGAGTCCACTGACAAAGTCCATAGTTATCCTTTCCCACTTCCACTCGGGAATATCAATACGCTGAAATACACCACCAGGTCTCTGATGCTCATACTTGACCTGCTGACAGTTTGGACACCGAGCCATATGACTCACAATATCTTTCTTTATCTTTCTCCACCAGTAATGCTGCTTCAAATCTTGATACATTTTCGCGGCTCCTGGATGAATAGAATACCGCGAGCTGTGGGCCTCCTCCAATATCAACTCACGAAGGCCATCAATATTGGGCACGCATATCCGGCCCTGCATCCGCAATACACCATCACTATCAATAGTGACATCTCTAGCATCATCATGCTGAACTCTGTCCTTAAGGACAAGTAAGTGTGGATCATCATACTGCCATTCTCGAATACGATCATATAAAGAAGAACGAGGTACTACACAAGCCATCACCCGACTGGGCTCAGAAATATCTAGTCTTACCATCTGATTAGCTAACGCCTGAACATCAACCGCTAGGGGTCTCTCCCCAACTGGAATATACGCCAAACTGCCCATACTAATAGCCTTCCGGCTCAATGCATCAGCCACTACATTGGCTTTCCCGGGATGGTACAAGATAGTAATATCATAGTCTTTAAGCAATTCAAGCCATCTCTGCTGCCTCAAATTTAGATCTTTCTG
Organism: Nicotiana noctiflora; assembly: GCA_032618575.1. Classification (NCBI taxonomy): domain Eukaryota; kingdom Viridiplantae; phylum Streptophyta; class Magnoliopsida; order Solanales; family Solanaceae; genus Nicotiana; species Nicotiana noctiflora. The sequence continues at coordinate 47,883 of JASVEL010008127.1, read as the reverse complement.
CTTAAACAAATGCTGAAGGCTGCGGTGGTCCGTATATACATCACAAGATACACCATATAGGTAATGCCTCCAAATCTTCAAGGCATGAACAATAGCAGCTAACTCCAAATCATGAACATGGTAGTTCTTCTCGTGGGGCTTTAGCTAACGAGAAGCATATGCAATAACTCTACCCTCCTGCATCAACACACAACCGAGTCCAACTCTGGAAGCATCACAATACACCGTATATGACCCTGAGGCTGATGGTAACACAAGTACTGGAGCTGTGGTCAAAGCCTCTTTGAGCTTCTAGAAGCTCTCCTCACATTCATCAGACCACACAAATGGAGCATTCTTCTGTGTCAACTTAGTCAACGGTGAAGCAATAGATGAGAAACCCTGAACAAACCGACGATAATAGCCTGCCAAGCCAAGAAAACTCCGAATCTCTCTAGCTGAGGAAAGTCTGGGCCAATTCTGCACTGCCCCAACCTTTTGTGGATCAACCCGAATACCATCACTAGACACTACATGTCCCAGAAAACCCACAGTATCAAGCTAGAACTCACACTTAGTGAATTTTGCATAAAGCTTCTCTTCTCTCAACCTCTGCAATACCACCCTCAAGTGTTGTGCATGCTCCTCCTGGCTGCGTGAATACACCCGAATATCATCAATAAACACAATCACAAAAGAATCAAGGTACGGCCGAAATACACTATTCATCAAGTGCATGAATGCAGCTGGGGCATTAGTCAGCCCGAAAGACATCACTAGGAACTCGTAGTGCCCATATCGCGTCCTAAACGCTGTCTTCATAATATCCGAGTCCCTGATCTTCAATTGATGATAGCCCAATCGAAGATCAATCTTAGAAAATACACTAGCTCCCTGGAGCTGATCAAATAGGTCCTCAATACGAGGCAATGGGTACTTATTCTTCACTGTTACCTTGTTCAGCTGCCCGTAATCAATGCACATTCTCATTGTGCCATCTTTCTTCTTCACGAACAACACCGGTGCACCCCAAGGTGACACACTCGGACGAATAAAACCCTTATCTAAGAGTTCCCGAAGCTATTCCTTCAATTCTTTTAACTCTGCTGGTGCCATGCGATAGGGAGGAATAGAAATGGGCTGAGTGCCCGCACCAAGTCAATACCAAAATCAATATCTCTATCAGGCGGCATGCCTGGCAGGTCTGCTGGAAATACATCCGGAAACTCCCTCACAATGGGGACCGAATCAATACTGGGTGTCTCGACTTCAACTTTTCTAATGAAGGCCAAATAAGATAAACAACCCTTGCCAATCATTCGTTGGGCCTTTATATAAGAAATCACCCCGTCGGACACATAATCAGTCAAGCCACGCCACTCGATCCTCGGATTACCTGGAATAGCTAGTGTGACTGTCTTGGCATGACAGTCCAGAATCGCATGGTAAGGAGATAGCCAATCCATGCCTAGGATTACATCGAAATCTACCATGCCCAATAGTAATAGATCAACTCGGGTCTCCAGACCCCCAATAGTAATAATACAGGATCGATATACCTGATCCCTTCCATTCCCACGCGTTACCCCTGTGTTGACTGTTACTCATTAACCAAAATATCTTACCAACAATGACTGATTTCACAATGCATAAACATAACCATGTGATTTATTTACTAACAAGTTCATAATTTATATTTACAACGCCCCATACATATACATAGGCCACAATCCCACGGTTTACATGTCTACGGAGCCTCTAGGATACAAAAGGGAAATACAATACTTGCCGGTAACAAGGCTCCGGCTATACCTTACAAAACCAAAATGAAATCTAAACCGAGTGGCATGAACCACACAAGGCCCCGAGGAAGAAAGGGGCTCACCAAAACGGGCAGTGGAAGGAGAAGGATACTACTCCCGATGAGCTGAAGTGCCTGCTACTGATCCACCTACAATCATGACACGAATGTAGCGCCCCCGGCAAAAGGGACGTCAGTACACTTAAATTGTACTGGTATGTATGGACAAACTTTGTCCCAAGTAAACTCAAGCCATTAAATTACATCAACAATTAATTAAGCCAACCAACCATGTTTCCACATTTTTCCTCATTTCAAATAATTCTCACACAAAGCACTTTCTACAACCAACCAATTTAACAATAACCAATCAATCACGTAAAGCACAAGTAGTCAAACAAAGGGGCAATCAGTGCCCCACAGGTTGCAAACTCTCCTGCTGTCTCCTTTCACAATTTCACATTATTGATTTATGTATCAATTTTTAATAGCGATTTCGATCGCTTTCCATCCTTATTGCCCCTGACCACCCTTATTACCTCGGCCACCCTTATCACCCCAACCCACACCTTATTTCACCACGTCGCGGCGCGCGACACGACCCCGCCTTACAGTTGAAAACACAACAATTTCAAACAGCAGATAAGGTACTACACACAATTTCAACAAGTTCAAATAAGCAACTTGCACATTGTTTCATGTTCTCAATTACTTCTCAAGCCAATATCACAACCAAGTTACAATGTTTCCATATTCAAGAATATTCACACATGTATATTCAGCAATTTTCCATAATTCAAGTGTTTCATTTCTTTCCACAATAAACCAATTCTCAAGTGTTTCGATTTCTTTTCCACAAGGTGCCATATAGGCCATCATAATCATTATTCACAAATTCTTTACCCAATTCAACTCTCATTTACCTTTCGGTTCATATTTCTTACCACAACACTCATAGTTCAACAACAACTTTGAATATCCAACAACAACATCAATTAATCACATACAATTTCTCAAATCAACACATGCCAAACAATTTTACACATAAGGGCGATTTCACAAGAATCAAAATTAGCCATACATACCTGGTGATGAGTTTTCTTCCTACTTTATGATTACCCAAGATATCCTACTCTTGCCAACCTTGTTCTTGAAGACTCTTACTTCTACTCACTTCTTTTTACTAGAAATCAAGTTAAATAATCATGCATGAGTGTAAAAATTCTATTTTTAAAAGCTATTATATGAAAACCTCTCTTTACCCAATTAAAACTGAAAATCAAAGAAAATAGTTAGGGTTTTTACCTTGAAAATATTGGGGAAGTTGAATCCTTGCCCTAGAATCCCTTGGAATTAAGTAGTTGAAACAATCCTTGAAGATGAAGAACTTCTCTCTCTAAAAACCCTCTCTTCTCTCTCTAATTTTTGGTAAGATAATATGATAAAATGAAGAAGAAGTGTGTTATATTAAAGAAGAGATCGGGTCAAAATGTCACAAAATCTGGGCCGGGGTCAAATATGCGGTCACTATGCGACCGCAGAACCCACATGCGGTCCGCAAAGTGACCGCAGAATGGCCTCAAAGTTGAGCAGTTTCTGTTAAGGAATGCGGTCACTATGCGGACCGCATGTCTGATATGCGGTCGCAAAATGCACCGCAGATTGACATGCGATTGCATATCGACCGCACATTTGACACGGATTTGGGCAACTCTCTGGAACGATTTGCGGTCAGAATGCGGTCCGCATGTCAGGTTTGCGGTCGCATTCTTGACCGCACATTTGACACTTTTTCGGAAAAATTATTTCTCTACATTTTTGAAACTTAAATCACTACCAAGGGTCCGAACCGCGGCGAGCTTGCGAGCCGCGAAGAATTCTACGCATTCCTAACACATCATTCGGACCATGACACCACATCTACTAGGTTTTATGCACAAAAATTTTACGGGGCCTTACAGTAGTAATAGATCAACTCGGGTCTCCAGACTCCCAATAGTAATAATACATGATCGATATACCTGATCCACAACAACAGTATCCCCCACTGGGGTAGACACATGTATGGGCAAAGCAAGAATACCACGGGTCATACCCAAATTATGTGCAAAATAAGTAGAGACATAAGAATAGGTGGATCCGGGATCAAATAAGACAGAAGCATCCCTATGGCAGACTGAGATAATACCTTAAATGACCGCATCTGAAGCACTAGCATGCTTCCTATCCGGAAGAGCATAGAAAAGAGCCTGGCCTCCACCAGTACGATCCTCACCCCTAGGGCGACCTCTGGATACCTGGCCACCAATCCTAGCCGACTGTGCTGGCGCCGAAGAAACAGGAGTAGAAGACGAGGGCTGATCCCTCTGCTGAGACCGCTTACGAAGCCACTGAGGACACTCTCTCCTGATATGACCCAAATCACCGCACTCAAAACAACGGCCTGAAGATAGAAGAAGGGGCTGCTGAGGACCCCTCGCTACAGACAAACCCTGTGCTGAGGAAGCAGGAGCAGAGCTCTGAGCTGGAAGAGCACTCAGTGTAGGCTGACTCTACTGACGGCTCTGCTAGCCATGATAACCCCGATGGCCCCGACGACCACGATCCGATGAAACCCCACCGGACTCGCACGTCCGGACTGATGAGACCCGAAAGAACGACCTCTGCTATGCCGAGATTGGCCCCTAGACGAGCACCACCTGTAACTGCCAGTACTACGAGGCCTCTTAGCCTCTCTCTCCTCCCGCTCTTTGCGGCGATCCGTCTCAATATGACGGGCAGCATCAACCACCTCCTCAAAGGTAACTGCGTCGAAACTCTCTCCCCGGTCATCAATATGCGGATGGGATAAATAAGGCCATCAATAAATCTCCGAATCCTCTCTCTGTCTGTAGGAACCATCCACATGGCATGACGGGCCAACCGTGTGAATCTCATCTCGTACTGATTAACCGTCATATCTCCCTGCTTCAACCACTCGAACTGACATCGTAGCTCCTCTCTCTGAGATTGAGGCACATACTTCTCCAAAAATACCGTGGAGAACTGCTGCCAAGTGAGGGGCACTGCCCCGGCGGGCCTATGCCTCTCGAAATCCTCCCACCACTAAAATGCTGCACCTGTGAACTGAAAAGTGGTGAATGAAACACCGCTGGACTCTAGAATACCCGCGGTGCGAAGCATGCGCTGACATCTGTCAAGAAAACCTAGGCATCCTCGCCTTCAACTCCACTGAATGTTGGAGGTTGGAGTCTACCAAACCTCTCAAGGTGACGCTGCTGCTCCTCGAGCATAACCGGAACCCTGTACTCCTGAGCTGGTACCACCGACTGAGCTAGAGGTGCCTCTGGAGTCTGTAACCCCTATAATGCCTACAATCCCTACTCAGGTGTGCGAGCAGCGGGGGTCTGATTGCCTCCCCCGACTTGTGATGTAGCTGCTCCTACTGTGGTGGCTGAGACAACTTGATCCAGACCCTTACAAACTGTCAATATCTGGGCTAATGTCTCCTGGAGACCCGGTATCACAATGGGCACAACTGGTGCCTGACCTGGTGCAACTGGAGCCTGGTCCTCAGCTGGTGGATCCGCAGGTGCTGGCACTGCTGCCCTACCTCTACCACGACCACGGCCTCTGGGTGCCAATGGAGGTCGTCTGCCACGTCCGTTAGCTCGTGTTCTCGCCATCCGCGAGAGAATAGAATATGGAAAAGTTTAATTTCATGGCAACACAATTCGCATGATATGAATCCAAGAAAATGAGGTTTTTTCCTAAAGTTTCTGTAGCCCTCCAAGGATAGATACGGATGTCTACATACCGATCCGCGAAAGCCTACTAAACCGGCTTATGACTCGCGAGTCCTAGTAACCTAGAGCTTTGATACCAACTTGTCACGACCCAAATCCGGTCGTGATAGCGCCCAACAATTAAGCTAGGCCAGCCAGACCAACTATTACTTATCACAACGACTATCAGTCCCAAATGGACATTCCAAGAAGAATATATGAGTTTAAGAACTCCAATAATAATAGAAATGAACAAACTACTGACACTCCCAAAGATCCGTAGTCACAAGTCTAGAGCCTCTAACAAAACCCAATAGGAATAGAGAGTACTGTATAGAAATACTCAAGTCTGAATACAAAATACAAAATAACAACTGGAAAGGAGAGGAGAAGCTAGGTTCTGCGAACGTAGGCGACTACCTCAGCAACTCGATATGACACTGCAAATGCTAGAAATGCCTGTCTGCTGCTCCTGAGTACCTGAGTCTGCACACAAAAGGTGCAGGGAGTAGGGGTGAGTACTAAGTACTCAGTGAGTAACAAATATATATAAGTAGCTGACCGTAAGAAATCCACAAAATACCACAATATGAAGCTACACTACGGTCCGAATCTCCTACGAACTAGCATCAACAGTACATCAACAGTATAATTCAGCTACCACAGAGTAATTCAACAAATAAAGATGCAATGCAATGCACATAATCGCTACGACGTGTAGCCCGATCCAATTTAACGTCGACGGCGCTCACTGAGGTGTGTACAGACTCCGGAGGGGCTCCTACAGCCCAAGCGCAATACTGCTGCGGCGTGCAGCCCGATCCTCATATCAACCACTGCGGTGTGAAGCCCAATCCCATGCTCAGTCCACAATAAGCAATTAAGTCACAAAACAGTTCATTTTTTTTAATTCCAGTTCATGATTTATGAAAAATACTTTAACTTTATTAAATTTTGCAAAAGCCGGTGACTTAGCATTTCAAAAGTGTGATTTCAATTTCCAGGACTGAGATCAGTGATTTAAGGAAATATAGCTATCACATAATTATTGTCCTCTAAGGACACTACAGGTCGGCACAAGGCCCCAAACAAGGCTTACAGCCCACAAATATATCAAATACAGTGTATTTCCAACACTAACAACATATTATTCACATCCGGGATGGACCAAGTCTCAATCCCTAGTCACAATCAATCCCGCACCTGCGACGGTGTGCGAGCCATGCCCTACTAGCATCACAATGTGCTAAGCCGGGGTTTCGAACCCTCAGGCTACCATATACGCAAACTACTCACCTCTGGCCGGTCGTAGACTTGTCCGCGATGCCTTTTCCTTTGAATTTAGCACCCTCGTGCGTAGAATCTAGTCAAACCACAATAATTATATCAAATACGGGTCAAAGAATCATAACCCATTTCAATTTACATGAATTTCGCATAAATACACTAAGTTGGTAAAACCCGACCCCGACCTACTGCTCGTAAAATTCCGAAATTAGTACCAACACGACCCTCGTCTCTCCACGAGTCCGTGCATATAAAATTTATCAAAATCGGAGTTCAAATGGCCTCCCAAAACTCAAAATCCCGTTTTCAATATCTAGGCCACATTTCTTCAAGATTTCAACCCAATTTCATGAAGATTGATGTTAATTCTACCATAAAATGATGTTTTTGAGTCAAGAATCTTACCTCCGACGAATACCCGATGATTTCTCAGGTGATTTCCTCGAGTTTTCTTCTCTCTCGGGCTCAAAATTGAGTTTTGGGTTAATGAACCCGTGAGCCTTCTGTTCTGAGATTTAATTCACTGCCAGACCCATTTGCTCTACGCGATCGCGACTCGCCTCACGCGATCGCGATGTTTAAAAATCCGGACTCACGCGATCGCGTCCCTCTTCCTGCGATCGCGTAGCACAAATTTCCCTGGACCCCATTTCTCTTCTACGCAATCGCATAGACCATCATGCGATCGCGATGGGCAACAGATGACTCTACGCGATCGCGTCCGTGCCCCCCTGCGATCGCGTTGCTTCCGCTCTTGACCTTATGCGATCGCGTCCCTTGCTCTGTGATCGCGAAGGGTAAAATTCTCTCCCCTCACCATTACTCTACGCGATCGCATGCTCCCTAGTGCGATCGGAGAGAGTAAATTTCTGCTGCACTTATGGCAGCAAACCAGCTCTTTTCTTTGGCCAAGAATGGTCCGTTTGGACCCCCGGATTCATCCCGAGACCCCCGGGACCCCAATGAAAACCACCAACATACTCCAAAACATGATACGGACTTGTTCCAATCACAAAAACACCATCCTAAACATCAAAATCACCATTTACACACGAATTCAAGCCTAAGTTTCTTCAAAACTTCCAAAACTAACATTCAATCCAAAACCCGATCAAACGATGTCCGAATGACCTGAAAATTTCCAAACATATCAAAAATCACATAACGAAGCTACAAAAATTGTCGGAATTCCATTCCGACCCCCGGATCAAAATATCACCTATCATCCGGTTTTCGCCAAAATTTAACCTTCGCCAATTCAAGCCTAAAACTACACCGGACCTCCGAATTCAATTCCGATTGCTCTCCTAAGTCATAAATGATCCCACGAAACTAGTCGAATCATCAGAATCCGGTTCCGAGCACTCTAACTCAATAGTCAACTCTTGGTTGACTTCCCATATTCAAGCTTCCTTCAAACATGCTATTTGTTTCATTTTCAATCCAAATCACTCCTGACTCACCCGATATACTCAAATACTGATATAAAAGCATAAGATATGTAATTGCAAGGTAACAGGGTGGTAATTCCCGTAACGATGGGCCGGGTCGTTACAAAAAATGTATTCACGCGTTCAAAATTTGATTGGTAATCACGCATATGCCACATCAGCGACATGTGTTTACTTGATCTGTGTAATATAAACTTGAAGTGTCTAAATAATACATGGGTCAATTGAGATATTTGTCTGATCGTTGTGGACAACTTGAATAGTCCGTTTATATATTTTGCTTATTTTAAAATAAGAAAACAAGCGCGTACTTCAAACGTGTCTTGTAGCCCGTGAATTGGGGGAAAGTCACGTGATAAAAAAATGTTTACTTACCGCATCTGCTCCGCCTCCCAATTCACGTGGCCAACTCATGTTGTGATTGGCTGGTCCCACCTTTGAATACAAGATCTATTTCTTTTTCTAGTTTAAATTTTTAATGTACACGGATTTTGAAATATTTTGAGTTGTTAATATTAACTTAATGTTATAAAATAAAGACTGTAAAGTAAAGACAAGATATAGAGAGAGACTGATATATTATTCGAATTCAAACTGATGTACATAATAAAATGAAAACCCTTCAATTTATAGAAGAAAGGAAGTTGTTGTGTAAGCTGCTACTGCAAGCTGCTGTGTAAGCTACTATAAGCTGCTATGTAATCTGCTACTGCAAGTTGCTGTGTAAGCTACTACAAGCTGCTGTGTAAGCTGCTACTCCAAGCTACTGTGTAAGCTACTACAAGTTGCTGTGTAAGCTGCTTCTGCAAGCTGTTGTGTATGCTACTATAAGCTGCTACTCCAAGCTGCTGTGTAAGCTACTACAAGCTGGTGTGTAAGCTGCTACTATATCCGATATGGATAATCTTCTACCGAGGGTAATATTTATCCATAACCGAATACTGAAAGGATAAACTTATTATATCAGGTATGGATAATCTTCTACCGGGGGTAATATTTATCCATAACCGGGTACCGAAATGATAAGCTTCTTCAGGAGGCTTATTTCCAATAGAGTACTAAATAGATAAATATATTTACGGCGGAGTCACATACGGATAAGCTTCTTCAGGAAGATTATTTACAACGGAGTATGAACATCCATAATATAATATATTTATAACACTCCCCCTTGGATGTTGATTAAAAGATAATGTGCCTCATTAAAACCTTACTAGGAAAAACCACGTGGGAAAAATCCTAGTGAAGGAAAAAGAGTACACATATTTAGTAATACGCATTGCTAGGTGCCTCGTTAATAACCTTATAAGGAAAACCCTGTGGGAAAAAATCTTAGTAAGGAAAAAAGAGTGCATCGCGTATTTACTCCCCCTGATGAAAACCTTGTTTCAAATATTTGAGTCTCTGCATTCTAACCTTGTATCTGCATAACCAATACGATCTGCACTACATTTGTTAGCAGTAGCAAGATACATAAGTGCATAGCAATTGCACTGAGATCGAGTATTTCAGGACGTAGGAGTTCCTCATCCTCTTCTGGAGGTCGGAACGGATCCTTATTCACTTCAAGTGATCGAACACCCATTGATGTACTTAATGGGTGCGCTTGTCCATGTAAAAGCGTTCAGAGACCCTTTATGTATAGGCAAATTGATGGATAAAGATCTCGTTTGCTAAATATTTAATTTGCAGACCAAGATAAATTTTATTTTTCCAAGATCTTTCATCTAAAATTCTTTCTTAAGATATTCAATTGCCTTTTGGAGCTCTTCTGGAGTTCCAACAAGATTTATGTCATCAACGTATACAGCAAGTATAACAAATTCTGATGACATTTTCTTTACATGGACAAATAACATTATTTATGTAACTCTCTTTCAGCAAATATTCACTGAGGCGACTAAATCACTTGCATCCAAATTGATTTAAACCGTACAAGATCTTTATAAGATCGAGTACATTTCCTAAGACTTTGAACTTATATGCTTCAGACATTTTAAATCCTTCAGGGATCTTTATAGAGATTTAATCAAATGAGACATATAGGTTATGACTCGCATTTAAATGGCATGACATCTTCAGGTGTCTGGACTACTGGTCTGATCCTCACAATATTTCACAATATTGTGCACTATATTATATCAAATATATCGTCGATGATCATTTTGTGTCGGTTCCTAAGCGACATAACTTGTTGAGATCTCATCACTTTCTTTATTTTTAGGTACCTCAACTTCTTCTGGAGTTTCATGAAATGTTATGTCGTGGGCTCTTCTAGAGCTTATTTCCTCCTCATTATGATCATTTTGATCATTAGCTCCTTATCATTTTTCAATGATCGTTACCTTTGGAACCGATTTGTCTACCACGCTTCATTCGTATAGTAAACACTATCCTTCAGGGACTTTAAATTTTAATAGGAGCATTTGCAGCTGAAATATGATATTTGATTTTGGATCAGCAAATGCTTATAGCATTTGACTTGAATTATCTTCTAAGCGAGGATCATGATAATTCCATTCATATAGCATATTTTTCTGCTATTTATTCCATTCCCCATATGTTAGAAAAACTAACATATATCCCCAATCTTCTTTGGGAAACATATCTTTATGTATTGTGGTAGAGAAATTAATCATATACCATATATCAAAAGATAGTAAAATATTTGATTTCTGATCCTAAACCAATTATGAGGGGAGGACTTATCATTTGTTGGTCTGATGCATACAAGTGCTGCTGTATGCAATTTAGAAAATCTTAGACCAACACATGAAGCTTTGTTCTCATAAACAATAGTTTAGCCATTAATAGGAGGTATTCATTGCTAAACTAGCTTGTACATAAACCAACATTATCAAGATGAACTGTCTTGATTTCATACTCTGAAAATTATGCTCTTAAGTGAGAAAAGTAATTTCAAATGCCAAACTGCAGGTTGACAAGAAACATACATGTAACCATCTTATATATGCATCTATAAGTGGTTCACATGATAGGTGAATGGGCCCGTATTCACCTTTTATATATTTCAGAATCGGGGGTAGCTGGTATAATAAATTTATTATGAGAACAAGCAACACAGGAGAATTCTTGAAGAATCTTCTAGTTCTTCAGTATATGCTTATCTAAATTCTCAAATAGCTCATTTAAAATTGGCAAATGAAAACTTCAAGTTTATCATGGCATGTGCTATCTCTTAGTTAACTTCTGGTTTACAATGACATAAACTTTTGCATTAGTAAACTTCTGATTTACTATGGCTACTTTTGTATTAGTAAACTTCTGGTTTACAATGACATAAACTTTTGCATTAGTAAACTTCTGATTTACTATGGCTACTTTTGTATTAGTAAACTTCTGGTTTATCGTGATACATGATGAAGTACAAATCGAAGAATAAGGCGGGTAACTTCTCATATACATATTATTTTACCCCCTATGATTGTGGAAGAATGAAGATTTTTCAATCTTTCAATCTTTCAATCATTTATAATCTCAATATAATAGCCATTTATTTTAGTAAATTTCGGGTTTACTACAACCTATGTTTTGACCAGAATCATATAATATGAATGACATATTGTAAATAATCTCTTCGAGAGCCTTCAATTATTATCCACAATCTAATATTTATCGGACACTACGGGTGTCACGTGTCTTCTAGGCAAACAATTAGCTCTTCAGGAGTTGTTGATACATTTGTACTATCAAATATTGCTATGATACTTCTGGTACCATAAGAGAAAATCACAATCAAGTAAACAATTGTTTAAGCACAAGAAAACTCCTCTTCATAATATTTTCCTATTTCAGGAGGCAATTCCAATTGTATTACTTCTTCAGGAGCAGATTTAAAATACGAAATATTGAATATACATTCTCTCAATATATTACCTCTTCTGGAGGTAAATATATTTACATCAAAAGCGCGTTCATATTTACCAAATTTATTAATATTGCCACATTCACTTAATGGAATGGATTATTATTATCAAAAGTTCTCATCCTTCAGGAAAATCGAACATGATTATCTGAACGCGCATTAATCACAATAAATTGTGATGCCACAACCTCTTTTAAAATATTTACTACTTCAGGAGCAAATCGAGGCGTGTAGAGAATATTTATGTATCTTATCTTCAATTGTAACCATAGAAAGTCTAAATTATCACTTCTGGTGATCATAGGCATATACCACTTCTGGTGGTTAATAAAATATAATTACAATGAGATATACGAAAATAACTACTTCTGGTAGTTGTATATTTCTTGCAAACTCTGTTAGAGTTTAAGTTGATCTAATAATAATATCCATATTCTTCAAAATGACATAAATAAGATATATTATAGTAAAAATCATTATCAAATCATAACTTTTATTTATGTACAATTACATAACCATACTACTTATTTCGAACAACAAAAATCAAAATATTTATATTTCTACAGATTCACTGCCGATTACATGACTTGTTTCTCCTTCTGGGAGTGCAAAGTAATCAGCTACATCTAAATGAATGAAGTCAAAATTATCTTGAGAGATAAAATTTGCTTTAGCATATTTCTCTGTCTTTTTCAAGGAGGCTTGATAAAGCTCAACCAGGTGCTTTGGTGTACGACAGGTACGTGACCAGTGCCCTTTTCCTCCACATCTACAACATGCACTTTCTGCATTTGGTGCTTGCAACGCTTCATACTTTTGTTCCTTCCTTTTCCACTGCTGGTGGCGAGGAGGGTTCTTTGGTGCATTATTATCACCATGATTGGGATTTCTTCCCCGACCACGGCCATGACCACGACTAGGGCCACGACCTCTTCCACGTTTGGATTGGTGGAAGTTCGTCTCATTCACTTCAGGGAATGGACAAGAACCAATAGGTTGACTTTCATGGTTTTTTATTAATAGCTCATTATGTTGTTCGGCTATAAGAAGATATGAGATAAGTTTAGAATATCTTTTAAATCCCATCTCTCGATATTGCTGCTACAGGAGCATATTCGAGGCATGGAAAGTGGTGAAAGTTTTCTACAACATATCATAATCAGTAATATTATCACCACATAATTTTAATTGGGAAATAATTCTGAACATATCAGAATTATACTCACTGATAGATTTAAAACCTTTTAGCCTTAGATGAGTCTAATCATATCGTGCCTGTGGAAGAACAACCATCTTCAGGTGGTCATATCTATATTTCAAATTATTCCACAGTATGACTGGATCTTTAACAGTAAGATATTCCATTTTCAGGCCTTCATCAAGGTGATGGCGTAGGAATATCATTGCTTTGGCACGGTCTTGGTTTGATGCCTGATTTTTATCACTGATGGTGTCTGCCAGACCCATCGCATCAAGATGAATTTCAGCATCAAGCACCCAGGACATATAGCTTTTGCCCGATATATCCAGGGCTACAAATTCAAGTTTAGAAAGATATGACATTATTTAATAAAAGAAAGTTTTTACCTCGGATACTTTCAAAATATCTGCTCGGTAAGGCAGAGTCTCGTGCTGATAACGTGTTATAAAATAAAAACTGTAAAGACAAGATATAGAGAGAGACTGATATATTATTCGAATTCAAACTGATGTACATAATGAAATGAAAACCCTTCTATTTATAGAAGAAAGGAAGTTGATGTGTAAGCTGCTACTGCAAGCTGCTGTGTAAGCTACTATAAGCTGCTGTGTAAGATGTTACTACAAGTTGCTGTGTAAGCTACTACAAGCTGCTGTGTAAGCTGCTACTCCAAGCTGCTGTGTAAGCTACTACAAGCTGCTGTGTAAGCTGCTACTGCAAGCTGCTGTGTAAGCTACTACAAGCTGCTGTGTATGCTGGTACTCCAAGCTGCTGTGTAAGCTACTACAAGCTGGTGTGTAAGCCGAGCTATATCCGATATGGATAATCTTCTACCGAGGGTAATGTTTATCCATAACCGGATACTGAAAGGATAAACTTATTATACCCGGTATGGATAATCTTCTACCGGGGGTAATGTTTATCCATAACCGGGTACCAAAATGATAAGCTTCTTCAAGAGGCTTATTTTCAATAGAGTACTAAATAGATAAATATATTTACGGCGGAGTCACATACGGATAAGCTTCTTCAGGAAGCTTATTTACAATGGAGTATGAACATCCACAATATAATATATTTATAACACTTAAACAATTTTTAATAATTTTTTAAAAATATATAAATTTTATTTTAAAAAAATTAGATTTTATGTACGAATTCATGGTAATTAAGAAGTTTAATCTCACAATCCGAGAAATATCATCTTTTTTCTGGGAACTTACTACAAACGATGTCACTTTATTATATATGTATACATAGATAACTAGTAGGGTGTTGCCCGTGCTAAGTACGGACTCAACAAATGCTTAATGTTAACGCCTTTTGCAATTATTTTTAATATTAACCTAAATTGTCCAAGCAAAACACCATGCTCCTTTGTGTGGTGATAGCTTCACAAGAACTGCAATGGTTAGACATAACAATGACGGGGTGAAAATCTCAACTTAGAAGAACAAAAGATAAATGTTGTGAATTGAAAGTAAAATCCTTTATTTGCAATTGTTTGCATTGTAGTATGACAGTCGATGCTAAAATGTTGACCTTGGCCAATCTAAATATTTACTAACAATGTGAAAGTTCGGATAGCCAACCAATTAAACTACTAAAATCCCCAATACTTTACTATTAGTTAATAGACCTTAAACAATAAAGTGTTGAGACCTTAAATTTCTAATACGTTAGATTAAAGCCTCATTACTTGCTTCTTTTTCCTTCTCGAACGATCGTGTTTGACAATATAATTTGAGCATCAGATTTAAAATCTTAAAAGGTATAAGTGAAATGTGAAATGTGAAAAGTATATTCTTTAACATCTTCCCTCACATGTAATCATGTTAAAGGAATGCGAAGTAGCCAAAAATATTATAAACTTCTTTAAAAAATTTAGGCGAAATACATAAATAGACCATTGAAGTTGTCCAGAACGGTCAGTTGGACACCTCAACTGAGAGCTTTTCCAACCAAACACTTCATGTCTTCAAAAACTGAAATTTACAAACACCCGTCCTCAGCAGGTCACGTCGCGTGTGGTACACCTCCCTAATCACGCATGTGTAGCTGTTAACTAACGGTAACTTAACATTTTTTTGTGAAATTCCCAAAAACCCTTGATAAACTCCCTAATTTAAATACCCAAACCCAACCCTAAATTAGTATACCCATCCTCGTTTCTTCTTCTTCTTTAGCAAAGCTGTGATTTTTTTTCTTCTCTCTCTACCTCTTCTATATCAATGGAACTTGTTGTTAATTGTAACTGTGGCCAAATAACTCCTTTAAAACTTTCATGGTCACCATTTAATCCAGGTAGAAGATTCTACTGATGTAGATTTGGGAAAGCAGGCGATGGGGGATGCTTTTTTTTTTCGTTGGTATGATGTTGAATTGTCCGAACACTATACCAAAGTCTAAAAAATCATGAAGAAGAAAAGTTGAAGTTGATGAAGAAACAAAGGATTTTGGTTTGGCTGCTTGTTATTGTAGTTGTGACTTGGTTTTTGAGAGAATCTTCTATTATTTAATTGTATGGTATCTGTTTATGAGAATGTATTTGGACTTTATTTTACTGCAATGTCGTTTATCATTTATGGCCAATGTTGCCTATTGAATGTAGCTGTTGAAATTTTATAACTGTATGGTGATCTTATCCGTTATCAAATGTATTTTAATTTCTGCTAAAAAATTAGAAAGCAAGGATTTTAAATTAAATTGTACTAAACTAACAAAAGCAAGTAAGAGAAATACAACACCTAAATAATAGAAGATGTTTCATTGCCATGACATCAAATGTAACTGCCATGAGAAATACAACACCTAATTGCCATGAGAAATACAACACCTAGTTTACAACTTTGAGTTATCTGCATAAACGAACCAGAACCAAAGCATACTAAACTAACAAAAGGAGGTTAATATAAAATCATACTAGTTGTTCAAAATACTTCACAAAACAAGGTTCATACACATGGCCAACAAAATACAAGAAAATTCTTCCTAAATCTGACTTTTACAAGAGTCAACTGGTGTAAATGAAGTAGAGGTCCCAACTTTCATTTTTTTGTTAGAAACTGCAACATCCCTTTGTTGTTGAAGTTGATTCCTTGTCACAGCTCTTTTCCCTTTCCACTTGAGACCGGTTGGTCTAAATCCAAGATCAACATTAGTTTGTGCAGCATTCATCAAGTTTGCACCAGTTGAAATATTTCTTTCACTTGGCCTACCAGGCTACAAAATACTTATAGTTAGTAATGAAATCATCCAAAAATATAAGGACATAAATTATTATTAACTAAGCTAATTGACTTCTCACACTTACATTAAGGATAGTACTTTCAGTTTGTGTGTTTGTGTACAAACCAAAACCAGAATTTCTGGTTCTATTCTTTCCAACATAAGCAGCAAGTGATCAGGTAGTAGCAGAAATAGCTGCACCAACTCCTTCACCTCTTCCCCTACCAGCTCCTCCACCTCTTGCCCTACCAGTCCCACCACCTCTTTCCCTACCTCCTATTGATGGTGTGTTCCTTCTTATCATTGATGTTTCAGCACACAAGGAAGATGAGGCCCTTGGAGTTTGGGTTGTGGTAGTTGATGTACTTTCAGCTTGGGTTGTATTACATTGACTACCAACTGGTGTGCTTGTTTGTCCCTAATATATGATTGCTAAGTCATTAATCAATACAACAATGAAAACAATGAAAATATTAGAAACAAATTGAATTGAAAGTCATCAAACTTACCCTTACACTGCATACTGATTTGTTGTGACCAACCTGATGGAAAATTGAACAAGACATCTTGGCACCTTTCTTTGAAAGTTTTTCCCACTTCTTTGGTTCATCCTTGTCCTTTCTTCTGCATTTTGTTGGCCTACCAGGCATTGGTTTTACCTCAGGAGGCTTAACTGATGGATTTGTAGAATTAGGCCACATTTGTATGCTTGGAATTACCTGAATAAAGTATTGGTAAGCTGCCAGGAAAGTATCTTTCCTATACTAGTGTTCAACATACTCTTCTGGTTCCTTCCCAATCTTATAAAAGGCACATATTGCATGTTGACATGGTATACCTCTTAACCGCCATAACCTGCAGCTGCATCTCTTTTTTGTATGTCAACAATGTGCGTATACATGCCCTTATTCACTTCAAATCCAGTGTCAGCATTCCAATGTACTTTTAACTTCCTTCCTATTTCCTTGTTCTCCTCTAAAACTATTCTTGCCATAGGTGATACATTAGAAGCCAATGTTTCAACAAACTTGACCATATCTACTTGCCTACTCATCATTTTGTGCCTAATTTCTTCAAGCATGGTGATGACAGATTTATGCCTAGGACTTAATATTCAGGAATTAAATGTTTCACACATGTTATTTTCTACATTATCACATCTAACATTCTCATTTAAAGAAGCCCTACACCAGTATTCTTTATCATAGGACAATAAACTTTCACAGATACCATTACCTAATTCATCTAATTTCTTCATTTTTTACTCTTAATTTTACCTGAAATGGAGCCTTAGCACATCTTCAAGACTGCTTCCTTCTTTCTTCTTCCCTCCAAGTTTTTTGCAGTTTGCCCAAATGTGTCTTGCACACATTCTTCTTTCAGCCAAAGGAAGCAAATCAGCAACAGCTGATGACAGTCCCTAACCATAGAATATTAGTGATATGACAGTCCAAAATTAAGAATAGTAATGATAAGAAACAAACAACATAATAAATCAATTACATTACCTTTTGCATATCACACATTACTGT
The DNA here is from genome assembly GCA_032618575.1 of Nicotiana noctiflora. Taxonomy (NCBI): domain Eukaryota; kingdom Viridiplantae; phylum Streptophyta; class Magnoliopsida; order Solanales; family Solanaceae; genus Nicotiana; species Nicotiana noctiflora. Next base: position 29,733 of record JASVEL010008127.1, on the reverse strand, counting down.
TAAATTTTCACCATTCTTCAACTCTAAATCAGTTTTGAGATAGTTGATGAACCAACTCCATGAATGTGTAGTCTCTTGATCTACCAAAGCCCAAGAGATGGGATACATCTAATTATTTCCATTTTTTTCAACAGCAACTAACAATTCACCTTTGCAGGCTCCTTTTAGAAAGCAGCCATCAAAACCAATTATTTTTCTACAACCTGCCATCCATCCCTACTTCATAGCCTCAAAGCATACATAAAAGTATTTAAATAGATATTTCCAATGTTCTGTTTCTGTATCAGTTCTTACCTAACGGGAACTTCCAGGATTGGTGGACTTAATCATGTCAGCATAGTCCAGCAACCTAGAAAATTCAAGGTTCTAGTCACCCATAATCTGACTAATCACATTCATCTTGCCTCTATATACAAGTGATCTTCCTACATACAAACCCTATTTAACCCTTATAACCTCTTGCTACTCATGAACTGTGGTGGTTGGACTTGAGATGATTCTATCTTGCAGCTTTCTAGCAATGTACTTGGTTGTGCAAAGTGTGTTCTTGTTCTTTGTTGGGCATTTATGGACAGGAATGTAGGTATTCACAGTAAAGTTTTGTGAATCCTTGTCCTTACTAGCATATATCTGCCACTTACATTGTCCATGTCTACACTTAGCTCTTACTCTATCTTTCTCATTAGGTCTAAGCTTTATAGCCACTTTATATTGAATAACATAGTCAGCAAGAGCTTTTCTTAATTCTGTTGCATTATCAAAGATCATGCCCAACTCAAACAGAGGAATTTTAGCATCAAAGTCATACCTGATCTTGTAGCCTTTTCTTCTTGGAGGAAGATCAACACCTTCTTCAGCCAGTGGGTCTAACTCTTCATCACTGTCTACACTCCCAACATGTGAGCTGTCCAAATACTCTTCATCCCCACACAACTTTCCAACATATTTGTCCTTCTAATATTTTCTTATATCTTCAAACCCCTTATCAATTCCAGCCTCACCAAGTATTACATCTTCTGTAAAAACATGTTTTTTCCTCTGTTTCTTTTTACTTTGTAATGCAGCATTATTCACCTTGCTCTTCAACTTTTTTCTCTTTACTTCCCCGGCAACATCCCTCACAGATTTTAATTCATCATCAATCTCACTGTCATCTTCATCTGGAATATCTCCAAGATCATCTTCACAAAAGTCTGCATCTTCATCTTCAAGATTTGTCTCATTAAACTGGTTGTCATGTTCTACAGCTGCAATCTCTTCAATATTTATATCCTCTTCTAATATTGTAGACCTAGGTTGTTCTTCATTTACATCACTGCCCTCGACAGCATTTACTTCAATATCCTCATCAGCATTTACTCCATTGCCCTCATCACCATTTACTACACTGCCCTCCTCACAATTTACTCCAATGCCCTCATCAGTATTACCTCCATTACCCTCATCAGCTGTTACCCTATTGCCCTCATAACAATTTACACCAATACCCTCATCAACATTTACACCAATGCCCTAACCACCCCTAATTTCTGGTGCCTGGTCACTATCACAAATTTGTGATGAAGGTAAATATCCCACAGCTACATCCTGCTTCACAGACTCTAAATTATCTATTGCATGACTCACATAGACATCAAACTGATCCCCGTCCTTCAGCTCTTTAATCAAATTTAGTAGCTGATAGTCATTTTCAATTGAAAAGAACTTCTCAGTTTTCGAACATAGAACAAAAAGCCCACCAACAGAGTTGTAGCACATTTCAGGGGTCTCTTTTATATAGGACACAAGCTCGAGTAAAGAGAAATGGTATTTGTCGACAAAATGCCTTATTACTGCACCCTTCCCCACATACTTGTCATCAATAAAGTATCCCCCATGATGAAAAACAACACCAATATATTCGTCCATGTGACTCTATACAGAAAATGACAAAAGAAACCCAGTAAATATTCCCTGACATTTTCTGATTTTGAAAACAAAAAAACCCTAATCTAATAGCACCATACCAGAACAACATGTGATAAAATAGAAAACATGGCGAAACATACATACCTTTATACAATAATCGAAGCAACTTTACAGCAACAACCCTTTTTCATAAAAAATTAATCCACTCGCAAACCCTAAAATGTCGTTCTTTAGGTCATCAATCTTCAACAAAGCTAAAACTCGAACAGTTTAAGAACTAATCATACAGTCGTAAGTGAAAGACAACTTTAATTTTGCAACAACAATGGCGATTGAACAAAGCTTAATGGAAGAGATTAAAATGGCAAAATACAGTGATAGAAAGAGAGAGAAAGTGAATAGACGGAAGAAACAATGAGGATTTAACATCATCTAATATTTTATGTTTTTAATATTTGTTATTATTTTCCACATGTCAGCTTTTAATTCGTTCTTATAAAATAAATCGGAGGTGTAACACACGCGATGGGGCTGGTGAGGTCGGGTGTTTGTAAATTTTAGTTTTTAAAGACTTGTATTGTTTGTTTGGAAAACCTCTCAGTTGAGGTGTCCAACTGATCGTTCTGGACAACTTTAAGGGGTTATTTATGTATTTCTCCAAAAAATTAATACAATTAATAAAAGACAAATGTATTCTTTAACGCCTTCCTGCACACGTAATCTTGCAATTGTTTCTTCGTCTTACACGTATTAGAACAAGACTCTTTTTTATACACAAATGGGTATATGACGTTATGATAGGTGAAGAGTGCATTGTAAAAGAAAAGGAGGGGTACCTAACTTAACATGTTTTATAAATTGTTATTTGGTAATAAACATGTTTATATATACCAATGATGCCAAAAAAAAAAAATTACAGATTGTTTCAAGCACTAACCTCAAATGATATTTCAAGGCTAGAGAACATTACTATAATCCTGTATGGGCCATCATTTGATACTACAAAAATCAACTAGATTAACTATTCCTCTCGACTAATATAAACGTAACAAGCGGCGAGACCACCCCAATTAAGAGTACTACCCGCATCCGCTTAGGAGTTTTGGCCGGGGTCGATGCTTTCCGGGTACGCCCGAAATAATCTTCTGATGTGGGCCCGATCTCCAAGAAAGTCAACTCGTACAACAAATATCTATAAATACAGGGGAGATACCAGAAAAGGGGGTTCCACTCTCTCCTTTTGGGGGCTCTAAGAAATACAGAGTAAAACACAGAGTGAGAACCTAAGACCAAAAAGACAGAATAACGGTAGATCTATAAAAACATGATTGTAAAGATCTGAACCTCTCCATGGAGGGGCAGATTAATCCAAAATCATGAATAACGATCACTAATATATTCTGTTGTCCATACAAGTGTTCCCATTATCTTTTCCCTTATTAAAATTTAAATATGTTACTACTTGCTATGATTGGCCCTCCATTTTCAACAACAACAACAACAACAACCCAGTATAATCCCACTTAGTGGGGTCTGGGGAGGGTAGTGTGTACGCAGGACCTTACCCCTACCCTGGGGTAGAGAGGCTGTTTCCAAATAGACCCCGGCATCCTTCCCTCCAAGAACTTCCCACCTTGCTCTTGGGGAGACTCGAACTCACAACCTCTCGGTTGGAAGTGGGGGTTGCTTACCATCGAGCAACCCCTCTTGTCTAAATGCTCTTGGCCCTCCATTTTCATTAATTGTAATTAATTAATAAATGCTTATAAACATTTTGAGCTAAAAAATTTGGCGCCGTCTGTGCGGATTTCATAGCAAGACTGCGTAGCCTTTCCTGAAGTCAGAAGCAAAGGGAAAACGATGAACGAAGGGCTAGAAACCCAATGAGAGCAAGCTTGATTCATCTCGTCTATACTCGGACTATGAGCCCTTGACTCAAAAGAATCAACAAAGTTCAACCACGATTGAACTGGGACTTAGGCCACGAGCCTTCGCCAACTTAATTCAACATGATTTGAAGTAAAACTCACGCTTTGAGCCCTCGACTCAAAAGAATCAATAAAGTTCAACCACAGTTGAACTGGGACTCAGGCCACAAGCCTTCTCCAACTTAATTCAACATGAGTTGAAGTAAAACTCGGGCTGTGAGCCCTCGACTCAAAAGAATCAAATAGTTGAACTGGGACTCAGGCCACGAGCCTTCGCCAACTTAATTCAACATCAGTTGAAGTAAAACTCGGGCTATGAGATTTTGACTCAAAAGAATCAATAAAGTTCAACTACGGTTGAACTGAGACTCAGGCCACGAGCCTTCGCCAACTTAATTCAACATCAGTTGAATTAAAACTCGGGCTATGAGCCCTCAACTCAAAATAATCAATAAAGTTCAACTACGGTTGAACTGGGACTCAGGCCACGAACCTTCGCCAACTTAATTCAACATCAGTTGAAGTAAAACTCGGGCTATAAGCCCTCGACTCAAAAGAATCAACAAAGTTCAACTACAGTTGAACTGGGACTCAGACCACGAGCTTTCGCCAACTTAATTCAATACGAGTTGAAGTAAAACTAGGGCTTTGAGCCCTCGACTCAAAAGAATCAATAAAGTTCAACTACGGTTGAACTAGGACTCAGGCCACGAGCCTTCACCAACTTAATTCAACCTCAGTTAAAGTAATACTCGGGCTATGAGCCCTCGACTCAAAATAATCAATAAAGTTCAACTACGGTTGAACTGGGACTCAGGCCATGAGCCTTCGCCACATTAATTCAACCTCAGTTGAAGTAATACTCAGGCTATGAGCCCTTGACCCAAAAAGAATCAACAAAGTTCAACTACGGTTGAACTGGGACTCAGGCCACGAGCCTTCGCCAACTTAATTCAACATGAGTTGAAGTAAAAATCGGCCTATGAGCCCTCGACTAAGAAGAATCAATAAAGTTCAACTACGGTTGAACTGGGACTTAGGCCACGAGCCTTCACCAACTTAATTCAACATCAGTTGAAGTAAAACTCGGGCTACGAGCCCTCGACTCAAAAGAATCAATAACATTCAACTACAGTTGAACTGGTACTCAAGCTAGGAGCATTCGCCAACTTAATGCAACATCAGTTGAACTAAAACTCAGGCCACGAGCCTTTGCCAACTTAATTCAACATCAGTTGAAGTAAAACTCGGTCTCTGAGCCCTCGACTCAGAAGAATAAACAAAGTTCAACTACAGTTGAACTGGGACTCTGGCCATGAGCCTTCGCCAACTTAATTCAACATCAGTTGAACTAAAACTCAGGCCACTAGCGTTCGCCAACTTAATTCAACATCAATTAAAGTAAAACTCGGGCTATGAGCCTTCGACTCAAAAGAATCAATAAAGTTCAACTACGGTTGAAATGAGACTCAAGCCACGAGCCTTCGCCAACTTAATTCAATATCAGTTGAAGTAAAACTCAAGCCACGAGCCTTTGCCAACTTAATTCAACATTAGTTGAAGTAAAACTCGGGCTTTGAGCCCTCGACTCGGAAGAATCAACAAAGTTCAACTACTGTTGAACTGGGACTCAGGCCACGAGCCTTCGCCAACTTAATTCAAAATCAATTGAACTATAACATAGGCCACGAGCCTTAGCCAACTTAATTCAACATAGTTGAAGTCAAACTCGGGCTATTAGCCCTCGACTCAAAAGAATCAATAAAGTTCAATTAATTTTAACTGGGACTCAGGCCACGAGCCTTCGCCAACTTAATTCAACATGAGTAGAAGTAAAACTCGGGCTATGAGCCCTCGACTCAAAAGAATCAATAAATTTCAACCGAGCCTTCGCCAACTTAATTCAACATCAGTTGAACTAAAACTCAGGCCACGAGCCTTCGTCAACTTAATTCGACATCAGTCGAAGTAATATTCGGGCTATGAGTCGTCGACCCGGAATAATCAATGATCGTACTGAGGGAAAACATAAGTGGGGCGAGCTATAAAGAAACAACAAAAAAAGGAAAATGCCCCCTCAATTCAAAGAGACGAACGTGGGCCATACCCGTCCATCTCAATCCAAATATTGTCCGAAAACAAACTACAATAATACGAAAAAGAAAGGAAAGAAAAATAGCCACACACGGCAACAACCGACAAGAGAATCATCAACTAATCATCTGTCACTGGGGATTACTGGTACCACCATCCGCGCCAGTACCACCGCCGCGTGCCCTCGCCGCTCCACCGCCCATTCCGCCTTCGCCGGCTCCCGCGACGCCCATGTTGTTTCCAGCTCCAGCCAAACTCCCACCAGGGACATCATCGATAACGGGCGTCGCAGCATCAAAGCCGCATTCCTCGCGAGCTTCTCGTGCCCTCTGGCGCGCCCCCTCGAACATTGCTTCGAAGCTAATACCAGCCTCGAACAGATGCTTATATATCCCACTGAGTCTTGGCATAAACCAAAGCTTCATAAGAGCTACCCATAAATTTAGACTTTTCCTAAATACGCCGATTCTCCTCATCCAAGAGTGCAATTTGCCCCGCGGCATCCTGAGCGTTCTGCTCCAGAACCCTGATCCGTTCCTCAAGGCCGCTCTCCCTAAAAACAGCGGCGGCCCTCACCACCGACAATTGGGAATTATTGGCATAGATAACCCCTTGGAGCTCGTCCGCCTGGGCGCAAGCTTCGGCTAGCTTACGCTTCAGATCGGCTACTTCCCCCTCTAGCACGGTGACCTTCCCGGTCCACTCCGAAGTGACCTCCGTCACCTTGGACACACATAAGCGTTCGCTCTCCAACGACGCCCTCCGTCCAGCCTCAAGTTCGTCGCTCATCTGACACAACCGATCTTCCAAAGCCTCTACACTACAAAGCACCTGGATCCTCTACAACTCCTTCCGCGCCAGCTCTTCAACCAGCTCCTGGTTACGAGGATCAACCCTTATGCATTCGTTAAGCTCACTACACCGGTTCCCATACCGACGACACCTCTCGAGAACCCGTAGAAGTACCCCGAACCGAAAATTAGCCTGACGAAGGCTCTCCACCTGCAACTAAAACACCTGCAAAACAAAGCGAAAGAAGCGAAGGAGTCATATACAGTAGTCCATGAGAAGATGGGAAACAAGGCGCTCATAAGTGAATAATCAGCCCAGAGCATATACACTCATTCCCAATGTCGCCACCTCATTCATTAAACCCACATCTGTCACCCCCCTCAGTGACTCATTTTCAACTGAAGAACAATACTGACCCAGCAGTGGCCACAGAGCAGAATCCCTTAGCAACAAATTCTCATTCACAGGAATCTCAATTACACGCAGCCTCCCATCCGGATGGACTGTCGCATTCGTGACCCCATCATAAAATATGCGGACGTCCTCAGAGTCCAAAGAAAAATCGGATGTGGACGCCTCTCCCACCGCCTCCACCTCTGTCGAAGGAGTACTCGAACCACCGATGTCCACAATTACTCGAGAGGGCTCTCCCACCTCAAATCTATGAGTAGAGGATTGAGCGGTAGAGGCGGCACTCGCCTCTCGCTACTCTCGAGCCTGAGATTCATCTGGTCCGCACCTGGGACGCGTGCCGCGTCAACATCCTCCCCCGCCCCGGAAGGGGGTGAAGAATCCATATTCACCACATCAATAGCAGCGGGCCGAGCCGCTGAGGGGGCTAAAGGGGGAAAGACTCTACGCCTGATTAAAGGCATCTCCTCCTCATCACAAGAGGGCGACGCCTCCCGCGGTCTAACTGCTCCTTATAGACCCCCACCACTAAGTAAAGGGTACACGGGAGATGGCGCTGCGAAAGATTCGATCAAGGCGGCCCTAGGCACCTGGTCGGCCACCGGCGCAGCAAAGAACCTGGAAATCGCGCTATGCCACCGGAATACTAACTAGGGGGCCCTGCCGCAGTATACCCTCCCTGCAAATATGGAATCGGGTCAGTTCCAAGTAACGGTAAACGACCAAAATTAAACACGCCCGAAAAAAGAAAACCCCTTACCAACGGCCGACCCTTGGCCGTATCTCCTCCAAAAAGACGACCACGAATAGATCCCCTCGGTGTGCGGAAGGATAACCTCGAGCCATTCCCGTAGACCAGTGAACAAAGATAGGGATGACCCATCGGCTACAAAAACAACAACAAAACCACGACCATTCAAAAATAAAGAAGGAGAACAAATTCAACCCTGCCAAAGAAGTAAACTCGAACTTACGACTATGATTGCAAGTCTCTGGAAACCTTGGAGAGGGCACCACCAAATGACCGATCTTGATGTAGAAAAATTGTTCAAACTGACGAGGCTTGACCTCATCGTCCAGAGCAGCCACCAAGCCCTGCGACCCATGTGGGACCATCCGGATCATACTCCCCCGAACTCGCTAAGGGACGTACAGAGCAAGTACGTGCTTGCGTGACAGTCTGGCCAGCCAACTCCGAGAATTTCAGAAACATTGCCAAGAGCTTGTACAAAGATGGGGTAAGTTGCCCCGAACACACATTATAATATCGGCAAAAATCAACTTCCAGATTGGGGAGGGGGACCCTGAACCCCAGCCTAAGGGGATAAGAATAGAATGCACATTACCCAACATGATCAGTATAAACCCGTTACTCCAGTCGGGCCAGCACAACGTCGGCATGAGAAGGGATGAGACCTTGTTCACGTAACTGGGTCATACCCCCTATTAACGGGGCCTCATCCACTGGGTCATCTCCTCCATCTGCGGTGAATTCCACTGCCAAGTTTCCCGCTTCTAGGAGTATTTCATCTACTGTGGGTATTCTCTCAGTTTCATTCCGACCACCACCTGCAAGTACCGGAGACAATCCTTCGATCACTGGAGGACCAACCGGTACCAATGTCGGAAGACCGTCGCGAGAAGAAGAGCCAGCCATTGATTCAGGTCACTTGAAAGATTAAGGGAGAATGATAAAGCCAACTGAGAACAAACGACAATGTTTCGCAGAAAGAGTAGAATTCTTTAAAATTCACCAAAGATGAGAGCTACAGGTAAACCAAAGAGTGTTGAACATCAGATATCTCAAACCTTCTTATAGGCAACTGAATCAAACCTCGGGAAACTGATAGACGCCATTAAATGCGCATCCCAACTGTCAAACAATGTTTCAGTTTCACCAAAACCGCCGCCACCACGATTGTAACCTATGAGTATGCGATGAAATCACAGTGACCAACTCGAATACCTCGAACACACAGACGCCTTATCGGCTGAGGCAATCAGACCCCGCGTCCCAAAAGCCCTCACGGATGAAATGTATCCTAACCTATGATTACAGCGTACCGACCATTACCCTTCGCCATGAATATTCGCATACGCGATCGTACCTCCTTAGTGTAAAAACAATAGTGAAAAAGCGCCATAAGCAATTATCGTCCCCTCGCTTGGAAAGGGTCGCTCTTCGATCGGTCATATCCGCTTACTAGGGTCTACCTCGAGGCGACCATGATAAGCGGAGGGACTAACTGTATGGGCCATCATTTGATCCTATAATAATCAATTAGATTAACCATTCCTCTCGCCTAATATAAGGCGAAAGCACCCCGACCAAGAGTACTACCTGCATCCGCCTAGGAGTTTTGGCCTGGGTGATGCTTTTCGGGTAGGCCCAAAATAATCTCCTGATGTTGGACCAATCTCCAAAAAAGTCAACTCGTTCAGGAAATGTCTATAAATACAGGGGGAGACACCAGAAAAAGGGGTTCCACTCTCTCCCCACGGGGGTTCTAGGAAATACAGAGTAAAACATAGAGTGAGAACCCAAGACCAAAAAGACAGAATAACGATAGATCTATAAAAATATAATTTTAAAAATCTAAACCTATCCATGGAGGGGCAAATTAATCCATTACCATGAATTAAGATCACTAATACCTTCTGTTGTATATACAAGTGTTCCCATTATCTTTTCCCTTATTAAATTTCAGATATGTTACGACTTGCTATGATTGGCCCTACATTTACATTAATTATTTTTAATTCATAAATGCTTGTAAACATTTTGAGCTAAACAATTTGGCGCCGTCTGTGGGGATTTCATAGCAAGACTGCGTAGCCTTTCCTGAAATCAGAAGCAAAGGGATAACGATGAACGAAGGGCTAGAAACCCAATGAGAGCAAGCCTTATTCATCTCGTCTATACTCGGGCTATGAGCCCTTGAATCAAAAGAATCAACAAAGTTCAACCACGGTTGAACTGAGACTCAAACCATGAGCCTTCGCCAACTTAATTCAACATGAGTTGAAGTAAAACTCGGACTGTGAGCCCTCGACTCAAAAGTATCAACAAAGTTAAACCACGATTGAACTGGGACTCAGGCAACGAGCCTTTACCAGCTTAATTCAACATGAGTTGAAGTAAAACTTGGGCTATGAGTCCGCGACTCAAAAGAATCAATAAAGTTCAACTACGGTTAAACTGGGACTCAGGCCATGAGCCTTCGCCAACTTAATTCAATATCAGTTGAAGTAAAACTTGGGCTATGATCCCTCAACTCAAAAGAATCAATAAAGTTCAACTACGGTTGAACTGGGACTCAGGCCATGAGCCTTCGCCAACTTAAGTCAACATCAGTTGAAGTAAAACTCGGGCTTTGAGCCCTCGACTCAAAAGAATCAATAAAGTTCAACTACGGTTGAACTACGACTTAGGCCACGAGCCTTCGCCAACTTAATTCAACATCAGTTGAAGTAAAACTCAGGCTATGAGCCCTCGACTCAAAAGAATTAATAAAGTTCAACTACGGTTGAACTGGGACTCAGGCCACAAGCCTTCGCCAACTTAATTCAACATCCGTTGAAGTAAAACTCGGGCTTTGAGCCCTCGACTCAAAAGAATCAATAAAGTTCAACTACGGTTGAACTGGGACTCAAGACACGAGCCTTCGCCAACTTAGTTCAACATCAATTGAAGTAAAACTTGGGTTATGAGTCCTCGACTAAAAAGAATCAACAAAGTTCAACTACGGTTGAACTGGGACTCAGGCCACGAGCGCTCGCCAACTTAATTCAACATGAGTTGAAGTAAAACTCGGGATATGAGCCCTCGACCCAAAAGTATCAATAAAGTTTGACTACAGTTGAACTGGGACTCAGGCCACGAGCCTTCGCCAACTTAATTCAACATCAGTTGAAGTAAAACTCGGGCTGTGAGCCCTCGACTCAAAAGAATCAATAAAGTTCAACTAAGATTGAACTGGGACTCTAGCCACGAGCCTTCACCAACTTAATGCAACATCAATTGAAGTAAAACTCGGGCTTTGAGCCCTCAACTCAAAAGAATCAACAAAGTTCAACTACGATAGAACTGGGACTCTGTCACGAACCCAAAACCCGGTCGTGATGGCGCCTAGCACATTGCTAGGCCATCCTGACCAACCATTCATAACACAGAGCTATCAGCTCTCACTTTACCCTTTTTAGGCATAAAAAAGAATAATATAATGAAACAACATCTAGCACATCGGGGATAGATATCCCAAAAAACCAGTATAAACCTCCCACCAAATCAGAAGTCACAAGTCATGAGTCTCTACCAGAATATAAAGCTGTGATAATGTATACAACTGTGTGCAAATGTAGACTAGACTAAGAAAGTAAAGATAGATTGGAGAGTCAGGTTCTGCGGACACTGGCAGCTACCTCGACTGTCCAAGTGAAGTTCTCCGAGCAGATGTAGACTCAGCTCTACTGTGATGTACTTGGATCTGCACACAAGGTGAAGAGAGTCGAATGAGTACTTCCAACTCAGCGGTAATAAAAGTAAATAATGCAGAGGAAAAGAAAACCACACAAAGCACTATCTTATGCTCTATAATACATAACCATCTTTAAACTACAATACACTTCCATTTTATTCCTTTTCAGCATATGTGAGTAGATTATTTAGAAATCTCTTTTAACGTCTTTTCCTTTCATTATGACAGCTTAATACCTACTACAACCTCAGACAGTGCAAGTCTGCACTCAAATCAGCCCCTTGGGCTCAGCACTCCTATCTATTTCCACCAGGGGATCTGGTCAATAAGGCAGATAATGCATGTATGCCAGTAATGTATGAGTGCTAAATGTCGTGCCACGTAGTACAAGTAAATCAATGTATGTATGCTATGCAATGCATATGACGCTGTGGCGTAGAGCCCGATCCATGCAAAGGCACCCGCGCTCACTGGGGGGGTTCTGACTCTGGAGGGGTTCCTACAGCCCAAGCGCAATAGCAATATCACTCCTGTTGCAGCTTGCAGCCCAATCCATATACTATTGCGGCATGCAGTCTGATCCATGCATGAATATGTATATGGTCACATATCACTCAAGGCTTGAAAGACCCCTCACATAAATCATCATGCCCTCACATATGGCCCTCGGCCCCAATCAGTCTAACGAATAATCAAAAAGACCATCGGCCAACAGTATCATATCAGCGCACATCTAAAAATATCATCAAAACCTTGTTCAAGTTTTTCAAATCTTATAAAAATGCTGTAGGAAAATACCATTTTAAAACCTTAGATTGAGATAAAAATATGCACAGTATTATCAAGAAAGTAATACCAATCCTTGAAGGATTCAGATAATCGGCACGAAGCCTAAAACATGATAATCAGTCCGATTTCTGATTGTTTATATCTTTATTAGGGTGTCAATTCAATTTCAAGAAATTAGGTATTATTATTTATTAAGCGAGATGGACCAAGTCACAATCCCCAGTGATGCTCTACCCTACGCCCGTTATCTGGCGTGCAAGTCACCTATATATAGCACCAAGATGTGCAAGTCCGGGGTTTACTAACCCTTAGGACATCATTTACAAATATTATCCACCTTGATCCGGCGAAAACTCAAGCCCGCGACGCCTTAGCTCCTTGAACCGGCCTCCAGGCGTGTCGAAACTAGCCAAAATCAGTACAAATATATCAAAATAGACTAATAGAACAACACCTAATCGAAAACAATCGAAATACATGAAAAATCTCGAAATTAGCAAAACCCGAACCCCAGGTCCGCTTCTTAAAAAATTTTGAAATTGATATTTTTGGAATCCTCGTCCGCCACGAGACCGTACATACCAAGAACTCCCAAATCGGACCACAAATGGCCCCTCAAATCCTAAATTTAAAGTTTTTGCTCCAAGCCTTAATTTCTTGATTTTTAGCCATTAAATCATGAATTCCATGGATGATGCTTGTATAAAAACATGTATTTAACTCATAATACTAACCTCCAACGATTCCCCCTCGAAATCCCTTCAATTACCGTCCAAAAGCTCTCAAGAATGACCAAAAATGGTGGAAAAAATGGGTTGTTTTCGCGACTGAAATGTTTTTAACATTCTGTCTGGGTACTATAGCTAACACTATGCGATCGCATTAGAGCATTGCGATTGCATAGAACAAAATTTCCAGGCACTGTAGCTAAGTCTCTATGATTGCATAGAACAAAATCCCGGGTAATGTAGCTAACACTATGCAATCGCATCAGAGCACTGCAATAGCATAGAACAACATTTTCTGGCACTGTAGCTAAGTCTATGCGATTGCATAAAACAAAATCCTAGGTACTGTAGCTAACACTATGCGATCGCATCAGAGCATTTATCACGACCCTAGTTCACCAATCGTGAACCTGTCATGATGGCACCCAGTCCCCGCGACTAGGTAAGCCTAACACATTGCAGAATATACAAGTTTATGAGCTTTAAACAAGAATAGCGGAAAAACGATATAAATAGGAATGTAATCCGTGCCGCTTGGCACATAGACTCGTCAAACACACTGTATAACATACCACCAAGACCCGGAATCCCACGGATAACACAGACTAAAAGGGAAATACAACTGTGGCTCTATATGTCAAGAGTATCTAAAACAAAAAAATGAGGGAAAAACATCTAATAATACTATCAGAATAGATGGAGGGCCTCCGGATCCGCGGACGTAGCAGATCATACCTCGAGGTCTCCAAATGTGCTCCTGAATCACCTAGTATGAGCCTGTCCTGATGAACCTGGATCTGCACAACAAAAGTGTGCAGAAGAGTAGCATGAGTACACCACGGCGGTACTTAGTAAGTGCCAAGCCTAACCTCGATGGAGTAGTGACGAGGAAGGTTGGGGCCCTACTGAGAGAACAATAACATAATGATAATAACAATAATAAGCAGTTTAAATAATAATGAATCTGAAATAACTACAATAAAGTGATTACTGCAACCGTCTACAATTAAGCTAACAATAAGTAACCAACTCAACAAAACTCGATCAGCAAGTCCAGAACCTGTGGGATTGAACCCACAGTTCCACTCTATAATCAACAATCCAGAAGCTACGGGAATTTAACCCGCAGTCCCAATAACAGTATCTCTGGGTCTCCGGGAGTCGAACTCGCAGCCCATGTCTCAATGCCTCAGGATGTGTCTCAATGATCTCAGCATCTCCGGGAATGAAACCCGCAGTCCATATCTCAATAATATATCAATAAACTCCGGGTCTCCGGGAATCGAACCCGCATCCCTTGGATTTCCGGGAATCGAACCCGCAGTCCACAAGCAATACCACTCCGGGTCTCTGGGAATCGAACCCACAGCCCTGTGATCTCCGGGAATCGAACCCGCAGTCCACCAACACAACAAATAAGGAAACGCACAGAGAAAAGATAATATTCTTAACTACAACTTCATCGAAGCTAGTACCAACAATTTTGAAGAAGTTCAAATAAGACAATTAGGCAATTAGACGGATAATTCCTATCTTGTCATGCTTTTCTAGCAAATACCAGGTAAATGTAACAATTTAATCAACTAAGAACAGGAATATCATAAATCGGACAATTCAAGTACATTGAGTTACAATAACTAGCGCATGTACACGCCCGTCACCTCACGTACAAGGCTTTTCAACTATCACATAATATCCTAGGGGTGAAGGTTCCCCCACACAAGGTTAGACAAGCCACTTACCTCGACTCCGTTACAAAACTGCTAAGAGACAACTCCCTTGCCACGAATGTCGTCCTCAACATGTGTAGTATCGGATAAAAATCAATAGAATCACATCAAAATAGGCCAATTGGGCATTACCCAATCAAAACAATTCAAAATACACCAAAACCCACAAGTTGCCAAAACCCAACTTTTGGTACGCTTCTCGAAAAATTACGAAAGCTATATATTCGGGTTCCTTATCTCAACACGAGTCCGTGCATATAAAATTTATCAAAATCGGACTCCGTTTGACCATTCAAATCAATGATTTTCTATAATTTAGGCATAGGGCTAAAACGCTCTATTAATCCTCCATTAACAGTGAAATAATCACGGATTTCATGATAAACTAACGAATTTAGGCCAAGAAAGTTACCCCCGATGATTTCCCGATGATATCCCAGCGATTCCCCATCAATTTCTTCTCTTGGAACTCAAAAATGGAGGTTTTGTGTAAAAGGGTCGCGGATGGACTGTTTTGGTTTTTAATATTTCTGACTGAGAATTTACCCTTCGCGTTCGCGTCCTCCCTCAGGCGTCCGCGATGCATTACCAACACGACCCTTCGCGAACACGACACACTTCACGCGTTCGCGTTGAAGAAAAATCCCAGCCTCCAAAATTTGTACTACGCGATCGCGGCCTCACCATCGCGAACGCGATGCCTCTAGAACCAACCCTACGCGAACGCGTCCTCACCATCGCGAACACGATGCCTCTCGAACCAGACCATTGCGAACGCGGCCTAACCATCGCAAACACGATGCTTCTATCAGTTGACCCTACGCGAACGTGGGCCCTGCCATGTGAACGCGATGACCAAAGGTCTGCTGCACTGCTGCTGCATTTTTCTACAGTTTTTAAGGTTCCAAAATGTCCGAATGATGGTCCGAATTCATCCCGAGGCCCCCGGGACCCCAACGAAGACCACCAACATACTCCAAAACATGATACGAACTTGTTCCAATCATAAAAACATGTCCTTAAACACAGAAAACATCGAATTATAGCGGATTCAAGCCTAAGTTTTCATCAAAAACCATACCAAACGACGTCCAAATGACCTGAAAATTTGCGGACATATCCAAAATCACATAACGAAGCTACAGAAATTGTCAAAATTCCATTCCGACCCCCGAATCAAAATCTCACCTATCGTTCGGATTTTGCCAAAATTTCAAACTTCGGCATTTCAAGCCTAATTGAGCTATAGACCTCCAAAATGCATTCTGAACGCGCTCCCAACCCCGAAATCACCTAACGGAGCTAATGGAACCATCAGATTTCTGTTCCGAGGTCATCTTAACACTGTTCTGTATACGGGCCACTTTTCAACTACAAGGCTCTCATTTAGGGACTAAGTGTCCCAAAACACTCCAAATTCCAGAACCGACCCTCCGGGCAAACCACAATAGTAGAAATGAACTTAGGGGAATAGTTAGATGGGGGTTCGGGGCGTAAATTTCAAAAACGACCGGCCGCGTCGTTACAGCATTGCGATCGCATAGAACAAAATTCTCTGCAATTTTTCTGCTGCATTTTTCAACTCAAAGTTTCCCGTTAGCCATCCGAAATTACCCCGAGGCCCCTGGGACCTCAATCAAAAATACCAATACATCCTATAACGTTACTCAAACTGGTTTCAATCATAAAAACACGGCCTTAAACACAAAAATCATCAAATCATGACGGATTCAAGCCTAAGTTTCAACTATAACTTGCGAAACTAATAGTTGAATGATCTTACGAAGCATATACTCGGGGTGATACCACGTCACCCTATCTATCATAAGTCTGATAACACAATATAGCTGGAATTCCACTGTCCATCTGAACCATAGACCACATTGCACTTTCCGAAATCATATACCAAATCCGAATCCCATGACTATACTCAGGATACACTCGAACCAACTACAATAACCCATACTTTCCACTCCAAGTGAGATCATATGATGTATCAAACAACCTCAATCACTCCAGACGATGGCCTCTAATCATAACAATTTGGCCCCAATAACCAAAGAATAATCAAAAAACCTTTCTCATTAGCTAAAGTCTTATTCCAACACTTTCATATCCTGCCCACGGCAACCGAACACGTGATATATCAAATTCATCTCTCAGGTCAACCATTCATGAGTCCATTTCCCTTTTACTGACACCACAATAAATATCGGAGCCAAACCTTGATATTACCTTTCTAGCCAGCTGAAATCACATATGCTCGCACTCATTAATGACTCCAATGATCATTTTGATTATAACACACAACTCTGATTATATGACACCTCAACAACGGCCTAAGCCGCGACGAGCACAACACATTCTCCAATAAGAAATGTCTAAACGTACATAAATCATGACAACTGACTCAAACAAAAGAGTTGCAATCCAATTCC
Source organism: Nicotiana noctiflora (assembly GCA_032618575.1). NCBI lineage: Eukaryota > Viridiplantae > Streptophyta > Magnoliopsida > Solanales > Solanaceae > Nicotiana > Nicotiana noctiflora. Next base: position 12,437 of record JASVEL010008127.1, on the reverse strand, counting down.
TCCATACCATCATAACATAGAGCTGAGATCCCGTAATTTGTGGCATTTTCTGACATAGTCCATGTCACATTAGTCTAGACAATGAGTCTGCAGTCAAATATCATCACCCAAATTCATCATATCAAGCCAAGAGAGAGCCACTAGTGCTTCCAATTTCCAACAACCGCTAAACGCTGCCGATACACACAATATACCACCACTACGTAGGCGGATTACGAGAACTTCTAGTCTGCAACACATATATAACGCAGGAATCACTATACCTGATTCTACACCCCACCGTACTAGTACATAACACACATAAAGCATCCATACATACCACAAAATCCATTCAGAAATTTCACGATGCCATCAACAACTCGATCATTACAGTCGACCCAACAAGAGAATATCGCAATACCATACCACACTAAGATACATGGAAACTTCTATCCCTCTCCTACTGCCGCAAACATCGATGCACTTAACTAGTGAAGGACCTTCATAATCCCATATAGAAGAAAATCATTACACATTCCAAGCTTCGCATACCAACAGAAGATATACTCATGTTCAGACCACGGTAAAACACATCACGAACTCTTCCTCCCAATTCCATTGCACCAACTAAACCGCCAGGACTAAATCCTTCTACCCACATCGAGTTATGCAACTGCCAGTATTCAAGAGCTTTGCTGCACAATACTTGCAAGACCCATTACTTCAAACAAATACCAAGAATTACTCGTATCTTTATCATACTGTCTTGGTTTATTATCAAACTATTCTATTTACCCAACTTCCTTTCCGATTCATCTTTAATTTATTATTATCCCTTAATGTAACGCCACAATACCTAAACTCAGGTTACCACACAAGACAAATACATAAAACCACACGGTATAGGACCCATAAGCCACTAAATACTTTCTCAGATATTTCCCAGAAGTACCACATTCTACAATACTTTATTTTGAAGAACTTCCTACAATTCGAAATTCGTTATCATTACCTTCCAATACGGATACATAGAATCCCATAATTAACATAACATACCACAAGTCTCGATTTCTTCTAACGAAACCATAGTCTTTAGCCACACACACAATCTTAAGACACATGGCTGTTACAAGAAAAATCTTGAACGCTACAAAACCACTTTCGGGCATTATTCACCCTTATTGAATAAAACCCCTCGTGTTTTGTTGGAACTCTAACACCGCAGAACATGATTACATACAGATACAAATAGCTATCATTCTTTTCTATACACCGAGCATTCTCTATCAACAATAGTTCAAACATCCTAGTATTTCTTCCTATCAACGAAGCACCATATACCCTTCATCAAAATTTTCCAGCATACCTGAAGACAGAACCAACATAGCATACAACAGTGCAATTAGTTAATTAATAGCAACCTCCCCAACTTGGCTCGAAGCCATATATCAAAACACATTTAACCACTCATAGTATTCTTACTCAAATGATGCCGCAATGTATAATGAGATTAAACTCGAGTCATTTACAAGCCTTGACAGAGACTCGAATCATCAGAGACCTTAACTCTTCTGCAATTCTTGCATTTATACACACACCATAGTTAAGCCTACTCTTTTGGTGACATAAATCTTTTCTAAGTCCCAAATTTTTCAAAACTTTCGACACAGTTTCCTTTGTAATTTGGCCTATCCACCTGCCAGAGAATCACCAAAACCATCCTAACAATACGTCCACAACTCGACAAGACATCACAATGTATATCAACAACATTAATCTCAATACTACACGAGTTATATTATCAAAATTGATACATGGACATGCGCTGCACCTACTCGAATCATAACATATATCAAATACCTTTCACCAAAATACACATAAAACAACCAAGTCTGTCTTCCTGAGTCTGAACTCATACTGCCACATGTAGTGCACTTTACCTTCCAACTAAGAGATATGATAAATATTCACCACGCCCACAGCTAGGGGCTACACAACGGATCACAAGAAAAGTCTAACACCTAACAGCTCATCCATTATCGAGCTGCCATTTCCACTATTTGGGACAATACTGGTCATATAAAATTTCATAATACCAGCTCGCAGAATCAGCACCTTGGTGCTCAAGCCATAGACAAAGATCTGGCCTCAAGTCCTCCCGACTAGCCCAACATAAACTCACTGAGATCATATCTCGCCCCTCAATCGGGGAATCACAAGCCATCAAGGCAATTATATTACTGAGCACTCGAGTGCGCATACAGATGTGTGGAAGGAATTTCAAGAATTATATCTCAAGCTGAATCAAGTACGCACGATAAGAATTCCAAGATTGTGAAGTGTTTCCTAAAAGGTTTGCAGCCTCCTGAGGATAAGCATAGGCGTCCCCGTACCGATCCACGAGACTCTACCAACCGGCTCATGGCTCATGACTCATGAGGCCTAGTAACCTAGGCTCTGATACCAACTTGTCACGACCCCAAAACCCGGTCGTGATGGCACCCAACATATTGCTGGGCCAGCCCGACCAACCATTCATAACACAGACCTATCAACTCTCACTTTACCCTTTTTAGGCATAAACAACAATAATATAATGAAATAACATCCAGCACATCGGGGATAGATATCCCAAAAAACCAGTATAAACCTCCTACCGAATCAGGAGTCATAAATCATGAGCCTCTACCAGAATATAAAGTTGTGATAGTGTATACAACTGTGCGAAAATGTAGAATAGACTAAGAAAGTAAAGATAGATTGGAGATTCAAGTTCTGCGGACGCCGGTAGATACCTCCACTGTCCAAGTGAAGCTCTCCGAGCAGATGTAGACTCAGCTCTACTGTGATGTACCTGGATCTACACACAAGGTGCAGGGAGTCGAATGAGTACTTCCAACTCAGCGGTAATAAAAATTAATAATGCTGAGGAAAAGAAAACCACACAAATCACTATCTTATGCTATATAATACATATCCATCTTTAAACTACAATACACTTCCATTTTATTCCTTTTCAGCATATGTGAGTAAATTATTTAGAAATCTCTTTTTAACGTCTTTTCCTTTCATTATGACAGCTTAATACCTACTACAACCTCAGACAGTGCAAGTCTGCACTCAAATCAGCCCCTTGGGCTCAGCACTCCTATCTATTTCCACCAGGGGATCTGGTCAATAAGGCAGATAATGCATGTATGCCAGTAATGTATGAGTGCTAAATGTCGTGCCACGTAGTACAAGTAAATCAATGTATGTATGCTATGCAATGCATATGACGCTGTGGCGTAGAGCCCGATCCATGCAAAGGCACCCGCGCTCACTGGGGGGGGGTTCAGACTCTGGAGGGGTTCCTACAGCCCTAGTGCAATATCAATATCACTCCTGCTACGGCATGTAGCCCGATCCATATACTACTGCGGTGTGTAGTCCGATCCATGCAACATGCTACTGCGGCGTGCAGTGCGATCCATGCATGAATATTCATATGATCACATATCACTCGAGGCCTGAAAGCCTCTCACATAAATCGTCATGCCCTCACATATGGCCCTCGGCCCCAATCAGTCTAACGAATAATCGAAAAGCCCCTCGGGTAACAGTATCATATCAGCTCACAGCTAAAAATGTCATCCAAACCTTATTCAAGTTTTTCAAATCTTATAAAAATGCTGAGTAGCAAAATACCATTTTAAAACCTTAGATTGAGATACAAATATGCACAGTATTATCAAGGCAGTAATACCAATCCCTGAAGGATTCAGATAATCGACACGAAGACCAAAACATAATAATCAGTCCGATTCGTGATAGTTAATATCTTTATTAGGGTGTCAATTCAATTTCAAGCAATTAAGTGTTATTATTTATTAAGCGGGACAGACCAAGTCACAATTCCCAATGGTGCTCTACCCACACCCGTTATCCAGCGTGCAAGTCACCTCAATACAGCACCAGGATGTGCAAGTCCGGGGTTTACTAACCCTCAAGACATCATTTACAAATATTACCCACCTCGATCTGGCAAAATATCAAGCCCGCGATGCCTTAGCTTCTCGAACTGGCCTCCACGCATGTCGAAACTAGCCATAATCAGTACAAATATATCAAAATAGGCTAATGGAACAACACCCAATTGAAAACAATCAAAATACATGAAAAATCTCGAAACTAGCAAAACCCGAACCCCAGGTCCGCTTCTTGAAACATTTTGAAATTGATATTTTTGGAATCCTTGTCTCGCCACGAGACCGTACATACCAAGAACTCCCAAATCGGACCACAAATGGACCCTCAAATCCTAAATTTAAAGTTTTTTCTCCAAGCCCTAATTTCTTGATTTTTAGCCATTAAATCACAAATTCCATGGATGATTCTTGTATAAAAACGTGTATTTAACTCATAAAACTAACCTACAATGATTCCCCGTCAAAATCCCTTCAATAACCGTCCAAAAGCTCTCAAGAATGACCAAATATGGTGGAAAATGGGTTGTTTTCGCGATTGAAATATTTTAACATTCTGTCCGGTACTGTAGCTAACACTATTCGATCGCATAGAAAAAAATTTCCGAGCACTATAGCTAAGTCCATGCGATTGCATAGAACAAAATCCTGGGTACTGTAGCTAACACTATGCGATCGCATCTGAGCATTGTGATCGCATAAAACAAAATTCTCTGCAATTTTTCTGCTGTATTTTTCAACTCAAAAATTCCCGTTAGCCATCCGAAATCACCCCGAGGCCCCCGGGACCTCAATCAAAAATACCAATACATCCTATAACGTTATTCAAACTTGTTCCAATCATAAAAATACGGCCTTAAACACAAAAATCATCAAATCATGACAGATTCAAGCCTAAGATTCAACTATAACTTCCGAAACCAACATTCATCAAAAACCCGACCAAACTATGTCCGAATGACCTAAAATTTTGCAGAGATATCCAAAATCACCCAACGAAGCAACTGCAACTGTCAGAATTCCATTCCGACTACCGGATCAAAATCTTACCTAAAGATCGGATTCTGCCAAAATTCCAACTTAGCCAATTCAAGCCTATTTCTACACCGGACCTCCGAATTCAATTCTGATCGCTCCCCTAAGTCACAAATCACCTCCCGGAACTAACCAAATTATCAGAATTTGATTCCGAGCCCTCTAACCACATAGTCAACTCTGGGTTAACTTTTCATAAACAAGCTTCACCCAAAAAGGCTATATGCCTCATTTTCAACCAGAATAAATCCCAATTCACTCAATAGGCTCTAACACAGATATAGAAACATGAAAAACATAAATTAAAGGGAAACAGGATGGTAACTCTCATGACGACAGGCCGGGTCGTCACATTCTCCCCAACTTAAACAAACGCTCGTCCTCGAGCGTACCCAGAGTTGTTCTAGAAGCAACCCAATAGTGGAATGATCTTACCAAGCACATACTCGGGGTGATACCACATCACCCTATTTATCATAAGTCTGATAACACAATATAGCTGGAATTCCACAGTCCATCTGAACCATAGACCACATTGCACTTTCCGAAATCATATACCAAATCCGAATCACATGCCTATACTCAGGATACACTCGAACCAACAACAATAACCCATACTTGCCACTCCAAGTGAGATCATATGATGTATCAAACAACCTCAATCACTCGAGACGATGGTCTCTAATCACAACAATTTGGCCCCAATAACCAAATACTAATAGAAAAACTTTTCTCATTAGCTAAAGTCTTATTCCAACACCTTCATATCCTGCCCACGGCAACCCAACACGCAATATATCGAATTCATCTCTCAGGCCAACCATTCATGAGTCCATTTCCCTTTTACTGACACCATAATAGATTTCGGAGCCAAACCTCGATATTACTTTTCTAGCCAGCTGAAATCACATATGCTCGCACTCATTAATGACTCCAATGATCATTTCAATTATAACACACCACTCTGATGATATGACACGTCAACAACGGCCTAAGACGCAACGAGGACAACACAGGCTCCAATAAGAAACGTCTGAACATACTCAAATCATGACAACTGACTCAAACAAAAGAGCTGCAATCCAATTCCTCCGTACCATCATAACATAGAGCTGAGATCCCATCTCACATCATAGGAATAGAGTACATGACTCATTCTCGAAAGGTCATAACATCACGTGGCCTTGCCATAACTCATGATTCTATCCAAACACTATTACTAATGAAGCACCTCAAGTCACAATGATCAAAACGATCAGCCACGGACATATTTAGGTCTGAACTCAAGCAATCAATCACACCTATAGTGATACAATTAATATATATATATATATATATATATATATATCAAATCCTAAAAGGACACAACCAATGTGCTATTCGCCGAGCGATACCCAATACGGACTTTTCCTTAGAAGCCAGGAGGTATTGTATACAAGGTAACATATAACTAAGTCTATTTTCACATTACATTGTTGCGGCGTGCAACCCGCTCCAATGACATACCCGTGGCGACGTGCCACCCGATCCAGATACTATACCTGTGGCGGCGTGCCACCCGATCCAAATAACCATACCTATGGTGGCGTGCCACCCGATCCAAATAACCATACATGTGGCGGCGTGCCACCTGATCCACATAAAACCCTCACAAAAGAAATGCACATCGAGTCAAGTCTCTCATTACAATAAACAAGTATAGCCTCAAGCTTAGCCACAAGAAACGCATCCGACAAAGTTCCTCAATACCGGAACTGAATCAATGGTAGATACCTCTACACTGACATCCTCCACGATGGCCCAACTGACAAAGAAATACCTACTAGCCGTCTGCTGGCCCTGGGGTACAACTACCCTATTGGAACATAATCTGATGCGCTCTGCTATGTAATTTGTGGCATTTTCCGACATAGTCCATGTCACATTATTCTAGACAACGAGTCTGCAGTCAAATATCATCACCCAAATTCATCATATCAAGCCAAGAGAGAGCCACTAATACTTCCAATTTCCAACAACCGCTAAACGGTGCCGATACACACGATATACAACCACTACGTAGGCGGATTACGAGAACGTCTAGTCTCCAACACATATATAATGCAGGAATCACTATACCTGATTCCACACCCCACTGTACGAGTACATAACACACATCAAACATCCATACATACCACGAAAGCCATTCAGAAATTTCACTATGCCATCAACAACTCGATCATTACAGTCGACCCAACAAGAGAATATCGCAATACCATACAACACTAAGATACATCAAAACTTCTATCCCTCTCCTACGCCGCAAACATCGATGCACTCAACTAGTCAAGGACCTTCAAAATCCCTTATAGAAGAAAATCATTACACATTCCAAGCTTCTCATACCAACAGAAGATATACTCATGTTCAGACCACGGTAAAACACATCACGAACTCTTCTTCCCAATTTCGTTGCACCAACTAAACCGCCAGGACTGAATCCTTCTACCCATATCGAGTTACGCAACTGCCAGCATTCAAGAGCTTTGTTGCACAATACCTGCAAGATCCATTACTTCAAACACATACCAGGAATTACTCGTATCTTTATCATACTGTCTCAGTTTATTATCAAACTATTCAATTTACCCAATTTCCTTTTCGATTCATCTTTAATTTATTATTAGGCCTTACTGTAATGCCACAATACCTCAACTCAGGTTACTACACAAGACTCATACATAAAACCACACAGTCTAGGACTTATAGGCCACTGAATACTTTCTCAGATATTTCCCAGAAGTACCACATTCTACGATACTTTATTTTGAAGAACTTCCTGCGATTCGAAATTTGTTATCATTACATTCCAATACGGATACATAGAAACCCATATTAACATAACATACCACAAGTCTCGATTTGTTCTAACGAAACCACAGTCTTTAGCCACACACACAATCTTAAGATACATGACTATTACAAGCAAAATCTTGAACACCGCAAAACCATTCTCCGGCGTCATTCACCCTTATTGAATAGAACCACTCGTGTTTTGTTAGAACTCTGACACCGCTAAACATGATTACATACATATACAAATAGCTATCATTCTTTTCTATACACCGAGCATTCTCTATCAACAGCAGTTTAAAACATCCAAGTATTTCATCCTATCAACGAAGCACCATATACCCTTCATCAAAATTTTCCAACATACCTGAAGACAGAACCAACATAGCATACAACAGTGCAATTAGTTAATTAATAGCAACCTCCCCAACTTGGCTCGAAGCCATATATCAAAACACCTTTAACCACTCATAGTATTCTTACTCAAATGATGCCGAAATGCTATAATGAGATTAAACTCGAATCATTTAAAAGCCTTGACAGAGACTCGAATTATCAGAGACCTTAACTCTTCTGTGATTCTTGCATTTATACACATACCACAGTTAAGCCTACCCTTTAGGTGACAGAAATCTTTTCTAAGTCCCAAATTTTTCAAAGATTTTGACAGAGTTTCCTTTGTAATTTGGCCTATCCACCTGCCAGAGAATCACCAAAACCATCCTAACAATACATCCACAACTCGACAAGACATCACAATGTATTTCAACAACATTAATCTCAATACTACACGAGTTATATTATCAAAATTGATACATGGACATGCGTTGCACCTGCTCGAATCATAACAAATATCAAATACCTTTCACCACAATACACATAACACAACCAATTCGGTCTTCCTGAGTGTGAACTCATACTACCACACGTAGTGCACTTTACCTTCCAACTAAGAGATATGATAAATATTCACCACGCCCATAGCTAGTAGCTACACAACGGATCACAATAAGAGTCTAACACCTAACAGCTCATCTATTATCGAGCTGCCACTTCCACAATTTGGGACAATACTGGTCATATAAATTTCATAATACCAGCTCGCAGAATCAGCACCTTGGTGCTCAAGCCATAGACAAAGATCTGGCCTCAAGTCCTCCCGACTGGCCCAACATAAACTCACGGAGATCATATCTCGCCCCTCAATCGGGGAATCACAAGCCATCAAGGCAATTATATTACTGAGCGCTCGAGTGCGCATACAGACGTGTGGAAGGAATTTCATGAATTATATCTCAAGCTGAATCAAGTACGCACGATAAGAATTCAAAGATTGTGAAGTGTTTCCTAAAAGGTTTGCAGCCTCCCGAGGATAAGCACAGGCGTCCCCGTACCTATCTACGAGACTCTACCAACCGGCTCATGACTCTTGAGGCCTAGTAATCTAGGCTCTGATACCAACTTGTCACGACCCCAAAACTCGGTCGTGATGGCGCCCAACACATTGCTAGGCCTGCTCGACCAACCATTCATAACACATAGCTATCAGCTCTCACTTTACCCTTTTTAAGAATAAACAACAATAATATAATGAAATAACATCTAGCAAATCGGGGATGGATATCCCAAAAAACTAGTATAAACCTCCCACAGAATCAGGAGTCATAAGTCATGAGACTCTACTAAAATATAAAGATGTGATAGTGTATACAACTGTGTGCAAATGTAGAATAGACTAAGAAAGTAAAGATAGACTGGAGAGTCAGGTTCTGTGGACGCCGGCAGCTACCTCGACTATCCAAGTGAAGCTCTTCAAGCAGATGTAGACTCAGCTCAACTGTGATGTACCTGGATCTGCATTTACGGTGCAGGGAGTCGAATGAGTACTTCCAACTCAGCGGTAATAAAAGTAAATAATTCTGAGGAAAAGAAAACCACACAAAGCACTATCTTATGCTATATAATACAGAACCATCTTTAAACTACAATACACTTCCATTTAATTCCTTTTCAGCATATGTGAGTAGATTATTTAGAAATCTCTTTTTAACGTCTTTTCCTTTCATTATGACAGCTCAGTACCTGGTACAACCTCAGACAGTGCAAGTATGCACTCAAATCAGCCCCTTGGGCGCAGCACTCCTTATCAATTTCCACTAGGGGATCTGGTCCATAAGGCAGATAATGCATGTATGCCAGTAATCTATGAGTGCTAAATGTCGTGCCACGTAGTACAAGTAAATCAATATATGCATGCTATGCAATGCATATGACGTTGTGGCGTACAGCCCGATCCATGCAAAGGCGCCCGCGCTCACTGTGGGGGTTCAGACTCCGGAGGGGCTCCTACAGCCCAAGCGCAATATCAATATCACTCCTACTGCGTCGTGCATCCCGATCCATATACTACTGCGGCGTGCAGTCCGATCCATGCAACTTGCTACTGCAGTGTGCAGTCCGATCCATGCATGGATATGTATATGCTCACATATCACTCGAGGCCTGAAAGCCTCCTCACATAAATCGTCATGCCCTCACATTGATTGTTCATGTAACGACCCGGCCCGTCGTCACAGGAATTACCACCCCGTTATGTTGTAATTACATGTTTTATGCTTTTATATCAGTGTTAGAGTCTATCGGGTGAGTTAGGAGTGAATTGGATTGAAAATGAGCATATAGCCTTTTTGAAGGAAACTTGAATAAGGAAAGTCAACCCGGAGTTGACTATTTAGTTAGAGGGCCCAAAATCGGATTCTGATGATTCGGTTAGTTCCGGGAGGTGATTTGTGACTTAGGAGAACAATCGGAATTGAATTTGGAGGTCCGGTGTAGAAATAGGCTTGAATTGGCTAAGGTTGAATTTTGGCGAAATCCGGACGGTAGGTGAGATTTTGATCCGGGAGTCGGAATGGAATTCCGACAGTTGCAGTAGCTCCGTTAGGTGATTTTGGATGTGCCTGCAAAATTTCAGGTCATTCGAAGGTCGTTTGGTCGGGTTTTTGATCGAATAAGAATTTTGAAAGTTATAGTTAAACTTAAGCTTGAATTTGCTGAAAACGGATGATTTTGATGTTAACGATAGTGATTTTACGATTCAAGAAAGTTGGAATGAGGTAATAGATCATGTCTGTATATTTGGTTGAGGTCTCGAGGGTCTCGGATGTGTTTCGGATGTCCAATGGGTCATTTTTGGAAGATTTTTGCCATTTTCAGCATAAATATAATGATCCAAAGGTCTATTTTTAGTTCTAGAGATCCAAATTTGATTTCGAGACTTCGAGAATTTAAATCATGAATTATAGGACTGATCTGGAAATTTTGGTTTAATTTCATCTAGTCGCGATTAGGTTTTTGACGCGATATGTGAGTTAATTGTTTAACGAGCAAAATTGATGTTGCACTGAGTAAATGAGATCCAAATTCAGTTTTGTTTGAACCACTGGATCCGTATCGAAATTACGGAGCCATAAGAAAATGAATCGTCGAATTCCGAGTTCGTATGATGTAGTTAGAGCCATTTTAGTGAAAGTGGCTGTGTGCTGCAATTTCTGTATTGCTGCTGCATTTTTCTGCATCGTATGAATAGTAACTCCCGCGCGTGCACAGTAACCGCGCGGGTGAACAGTGTCGACGCGCATGAACAGTAACCCCTGAACAGTGTCGACTCGCATGAACAGTACCCCGTGAACAGTGATTTCCGAAAAATTCAGTAAGTTGATAAAAAAATCGATTTTGGGTCATTTTTCCACCATTGTTGAGCTCTAGAGTGAGAAAGTGACGGAAAATAGCTGGGAGATCATCGAGATATTGTCGGAGGTAAGTTTCGTGGTTTAATTACACACTTTTATCATGAAATCATGGATTATTTCTATGAAAATGGAGGATTAAATGTGGGTTTAAGCCCTATAGAAAAATACCGATTTGAGCGGGAAAATGGAGTCCGAATTTGGTAAATTTGATATGCCTAGACTCGTATTGAGACGAGGGTTCCGAATATATAACTTTTATAATTTTTCGAGAAGCGCACCAAAAGTCGGGTTTTAACAACTTGTGGGTTTTGATATAATTTGGGCTATTTCGAATGAATTGCGTAAAATTAGCATATATTGATGCATTCTCTATGATTTTGAGCAGATTTGGCATCCGAGGAGATTGATTTGCGAGGCAAGTGCAAGGCGGATTGAAGTTTCTACCGGTTCAAGGTGAGTGGTAGTAGTAAACAATGTACTGAGGGTTTGAAATCCCGTACTAGCACTTCACAGTGCTATGTTGAGATGAGACAGACGTCTTGAGACGAGCGTGGTGACATTGTGATTGGGGACTTGGACTTGGTCCTTCCCGGCTAATAGAATACTGTGTTTTATGACTGTTAATGAGATTATAACTGTACAATTGGGGCTAATAGCCATGTTTGGGGCCTTGTGCCGATCTATAGAGCATTAGGGAACCTATAGAGCTAGGTGACCCTTATATCGTGTTGGAAATATTCACTCAGCCGTAGCTCTAGCCGTATAGCATAATATGAGCCAGTACTAGATGTGTACATTGAGAAAGCTTATCTAGGGTGGAATTTCCCGTTCTAGCTGAGTGGGCCTGAAAGGCCAAGTCTATATTGACTGAGAC
>JASVEL010008126.1:0-18556 GCA_032618575.1 Nicotiana noctiflora | reverse complement strand
ACCTTAGTGCAATTGGTGCACTAATGTATCTTGCCAATACTACAAGGCCCGACATAACTTTTCCAGTTAATGTCTTAGCAAGATATATCTCTGCTCCCATAAGAAGACATTGGAATGGAATCAAACACATATTGCGGTATCTAAAAGAGACTACCGATATGGGCTTATTTTATGGCAACAATTGCAGTCCCGATCTTGTTGGTTATGCTGATGTTGGGTATTTATCCGACCCACACAAGGCTCGATCTCAAACAGGTTATGTGTTTACCTGTGGAGGCACTGCCATATCTTGGCGATCGACTAAGCAATCAATTGTGGCTACTTCATCTAATCATGCCGAGATAATTGCTATTCATGAAGCAAGTCGAGAGTGCGTGTGGTTGAGGTCTATAATACATCTTATTCGAGATAAATGTGGTGTAAAATATGACAAGTTACCCACTATTTTGTATGAAGACAATGCAGCATGCATAGCTCAACTGAAGGAAGGATTCATAAAAGGAGATAGGACAAAGCACATTTCACCAAAGTTATTTTTCACACATGATCTCAAAAGAATGGTGATATTAATGTGCAACAGATTCGTTCAAGTGATAATATAGCTGATTTGTTCACAAAATCTCTACCAACGTCAACCTTCAAAAAGCTAGTGTACAAGATCGGGATGCGAAGGCTTAAGGATGTGAATTGATGCTCTCATCAGGGGGAGTAATGCGCGTTGCACTCTTTTTCCCTTACAAGGTTTTGTCCCACTGGGTTTTCCTTGCGAGATTTTTAACGAGGCAACCAAAAGGCGTATTATTATATATGTGTACTCTTTTTCCTTTTCTAGATTTTTTTCCCATTGGGTTTTATTTTAGTTAAGGTTTTAATGAGGCACATTACTTATTGAGTAGACATTCAAGGGGGAGTGTTAAGAATAGAATTCTATTTGGAGTGAATGTCTATCTTGTGGAGAGTTTTACTTTGTGACTAAGTCATATTTCTCCTATAAATAGAGGAGTCTTACCCCATTGTAAATCATCCCAAAATTCAATAAGAATTTCCTCCCTCTCTTTCTCTGCAATATTGCTCTTGTTCTTTTATTATTTCATAACAGAAATTAAGTACTCATATTTGTACTAAAAATTTTCCCTAGATTAGCACTACTTTAAAGCTACTAAAATAGGTAAATATAAGTTTTATATGACACAAATGTAGAATACTCGTTGTTTTGGAAAAATTAAAAGTAACATCAAATTATTGGGTTCAAAAGGAAAAAAAATTTAAAAGAATAAGCAGGAATATCCCTACTAAAGGACGTTAGAAATGTTACCAATTTTTCATTAAGTCTTAATCTTTGATTGTGATTTAAACTCTTTTATTGCTTATTAGTGCTTTTGCTTTTGTTTGCCATTTTCTTTTATGTTCTTAACTTGGTATTGTCTAACTTTTGTGTTTTCTTTCTCCAAGTTTTAGGTTGCTGATTCTATTTCTTAAAAGTTTTTGGGTCTTTTAAAACTAACACAACAAAGTATATCATGTATATCGAGGTAATTTATTTTTTATTTTGTTCCTCGCCAAATGAGATATGAATTACTCCCCCTAGCATGTGAGTTCCTTTCTTTTTTATTTTTTTTTTTATTTTATAGAATATTATTGTAACATTTGACAGTTTTTTCTTGATTTAGTTTGTCGTTACTTTTGTTTCGATGCTTTTATAGGATTTTGGAATAATTATTTTTCACTTAAGTCTTATTCTTTTCACTGTCCAATTCATTTTTTTAGGATAAAAGATTATGTTGGTTAATACTTTGGGTTAAAAGATGATTTACGTTTGAGAAAATATCTAAATACTAACGTAGTCATATTATTTTATATTTATATACTGACATCAATATTACACAATAATTCATATTATTTTATATTTATATATTATTCTATTGATACGTGTAAGGTTCACGTGCAACAACGTACACTAAAGCTAGTATTATTAAAAGGAGAGGAAAAAGTCCTCTCCTTACGCCAAGTGGCAGCTTCAGAAAAAGACACGTGGCATAGTTAGTTATTAAATTAGTTATTGGTTATTCTTTTTGAATTTAAATATATCTAAAAATAAAAATAAATAAAAAACTACCATATATATTGGTTAAATATATATATTTATAAATTGGTTACTTTAATTACATTAATAAATATAGATGTCTTATAATTAATTAACTATAATAAAAAACTATATAAAAATGAATATTAATATATAATAAATTAACTACCCATTCAAATTGGGTGAGAGTAGTTTCAAATTGGAGTTTATAAATTATTTTAAAATAAATAAGCAAAAAAAATAATCTATAAAAACAGAAAAAGAGAAGAAAAACTACCCATTCAAATCGGGGAGTAGTTTCAAATTGGAGTTTTAATATAAGAATAGTTATCTTATAATTAACTATAATAAAGAAAATATAAATATAAATATATATAAAAATAACTACACGTTCAAATTAGGTGGGAGTAGTTTCAAGTTGTAGTTTCTATACAAAATAGATCGTCACTATACAAAATAGACTGTCAATATAAAAAATTAGTAAATAGGATGTCACTATACAATTTATATATAATAGATTGTCACTATACAAAATAGACTGCCACTACACAAAAATTATACAAAATAGACTATCACTATACAATTTATATACAATAGACTGTCATTATACAAATAATATACAAAATAGACTATCACTATACAAAAAATATATAAAATAGATATTTCGGGCTATTAGATGTAATATGTTTGAGCCGGAGAGATATTTCGTGTTGATGGGGAAAAAATGGGCTATTAAAATTTTGAGAGGCTATAGAGTGTCATTTTTTTATTTAATAACCATGCTGACCGGGCTAGTGTGCGCGCAATTGATTTTTTGGTTTCAATTCAAGTAGTATGTTGTCAGCATATTGAAGGTAAGAAATCACTGTGACGTACTCCATTGAATAGCAGAATGAGCAGAGAAGCCAAGATTCCTCAATGCAAATGACAACAAATAAGTCTATAATTGAGTCTAAAACATCTCTATGAGACCCGACTTGTTATAGGAAGCACAATACTGGGTGACAACAGAAGCATCAAAGAGTACTTAATTTATGCCCAGAAACACCAACCATCCCTTGAAAATGAACAACAAACAAACAAATATTGTACATAGGAAGCTCAATAGAACAGATCCTGGGAAAAAAAGCTAAATACAACACTCAAATGAATGAACTTCTTAGCTCAGACCGCTCAGATCATTGAATTTGTAGTCCCGCTGTCACGACCCAAATCCGGTCGTGATGGCGCCCAGCAAATTGCTAGGCCAGCCTGACCAATCAATAACAACGACGGAGCTAGAAGCTCGCTTCATCCCATTTAAGCATATCAAAACATGAAGCAACAATGATACATATATCGAAAACGGGGAACCAAGTCCCAAAATATACCAACTCCCATAGACCGAAGGGTCAAGAGTCATGAGCCTCTAATGAACATAGTGTAATAATGGTTTACAAGATACCAAGTGCGGAAAGAAATAGCAATACAAAATCAAAAGACAGTAAGAAGGAATATCGGGTCCTGCGGACTCTGCAGCTACCTCGAATATCCTACAGATGTCGCCTCGAACAGCTACCGGATCACTGCTGAGAGGTACCTGGATCTACACACAAGGTGCAGGGAGTAAAATGAGTACTGACAGACTCAGTGGTAATAAGCAGGGGTAAGACAGCGCAGATAAGAAATTCGCAATAAAGCACTATGTAAAGTTGTAATCAAATACCCCGTCACAGAATCAATATCAACTGTACACGTACCAACCGGTACCAGCAAAACAATATAACAGCTAGCAGATGTAGCTAAATGCAATGCAATGCATGAAATGACAGCTACGGCGCGTAGCCCGATCCAATTTGGGTACCCGTGCTCACCGTGGGGTTTCAGACTCCACAGGGGCTCCTACAGCCCAAGCACAATATCATGAATATATGCTGCGGTGTGCAGTCCGATCCACTACCAATCAGCGAAATGCAAATACAGCCTCACAGGCTAAAAAGTAGTTTTTAAAACTCTTTTATCATTTTTCAGTTGAAAACAATAATATCAAGTTCCGGAGATTGAAAATAGCATGATAACAGAAATAGCTGCGGACTGGTAGTAAACTAGCATGTCAATATCACAAGACTATGATAACGATCCTCGCGGGATCCAATAACTGGCTCACAGCCCACAAGTATACTCAACCGTCCAAGAAGGAGGTTCAACGGCTCAAGAGTAGCCAATATCACAATATAGTATGCAACCATCCGAGAAGGAGGTTCGACGGCTCAAGAATAACCAATATCATAAAACAGTAACAACAGGTCGGACTAAGCCATAGTCCCCAATCACAATCAACCCCGCACTCACATGAGAGTACGTGTCTCGCCACTATAGAGCGTCACAAAGTGGTATACCGGGGTTTCGAACCCGCTGGTCATCACCCACATCTATTACTCACCTCAATGCAGCGCGACGCCTACTCCGTGATGCCCTTGCCACGAGAATCAAGCTCCGCACACGTAGAATCTGATCAAATACATTAGAAATACAATAAATTAGGCCAATGGGATGACACCCAATCAATACAACTCGATTTACACCAAAAATGGCAAAGTTGCCAAAACCCGACTTTCGGTACGCTTCTCGAAAAATCACGAAAGTCATATATTCGGAACCCTCATCTCGATACGAGTCTAAGCATATAAGATTTACCAAATTCGGACTACATTTGCCCATTCAAAACCTTGATTTTCTAAAGTTCAAGCCTAGGACTAAATCCTCCATAAACTACCCCAAATTCCTCCATTTTCATGATATAATTGCATAATATTATCAATACTAATCATAGTTTTAAGTCCATAGTTGATTACCTGATGATTTCCCTTGAGTTTCTCTTCAAAATCGCCCAAATCGCCTATAAAGCCGAGACCCAAATGTGTGAAATGTTTCTGAAATTTTCTAACTTCTGATACAATTAATCTTCTGCGATTTTCGCTTCGGCGGACAATTTCCGCCTCTGCGGAACTGCTTCTGCGACCACGTGGTCGCTCTGCGAACCCCAGGCCTGGCTGGCCCATTCCGCTTCTGTGAGCCTAGGGTCGCTTCCGCGAGGCCGCTTCTACGAAATCTCTTCCGCTCCTGCGGAACATTCCGCTTCCGCGCCTCGGAGTCCGCTTCTGCAGACTCGCTTAAGCGGCTACCTTTCCGCTTCTGCGGTCCTTCATCTCATCGCCCTGGACTGCTTCTGCGGCTCACCTTCCGCACCAGCGGTGCCGCCCTTGCGGGCCAAGCTCCGCCTCCGCGATCAACTGCACTTCTGCGCTCCCATGACCTGTTCTACGGACTCGCTCCTGCGCTCTCATTTCCGCAGGAGCAAAAACAACAGAACCAGAACACAAATCTGCAATTTTTCCATGTTTTCTCCCGTTTGACCATCCGAAAACACCCCGAGGCCCCCGGGACCTCATCCAAACACACCAACACATCCTAATACCTTATTCGAATTTGTTCTAATCCTCAAAACACGTCTAACAACATCAAAACCCATAATTCACATCAAATTCAAGCCTAAATTCCTTAAAACATTTCGAATTACACAATCAATCATAAACCCGACTAAACGACGTCCGAATGATCTGAAAATTTAGGGACATATCCAAAATCACATGACGAAGATACAGGAATTGTCGTGATTCCATTCCGACCCTCGGATCAAAATCTTAGCTACCGTTCGGATTTCGCCAAGATTCAACCTTAGCCAATTCAAGCCTATTTCTACACCGGGCCTCCAAATTCAATTCTGATCGCTCCCCTAAGTCGCAAATCACCTCCCGGAACTACCTGAATCATCAGAATCCGATTTCAAGCCCTATAACTAAATAGTCTACTCCGGGTTGACTTTCCTTATTCAAGTTTCCTTCAAAAAGGCTATATGCCTCATTTTCAATCTAATTCACTCCTAACTCACCCGATAGACTCTAACACTAATATAAAAGCATAAACACATGTAATTACAACATAACGGGGTGGTAATTACCGTGACGACGGGTCGGGTCGTCACATTCTCCCCCTCTTAAGCAAACGCTCGTCCTCGAGCGGGTCAAGAAACGTACCTGAAGTCTCTAACAAGTAAGGATATCTGCTCCGCATCTCCCGCTCGATCTCCCAAGTGGCCTCCTCCACGGGTCGACCTCTCCACTGAACCTTAACTGATGCAATCTCCTTGGACCTCAATTTTCTCACCCGACGACCCAAAATAGCAATAGGCTCCACATCATAGGATAGATCACCATCAAGCTGAATGGTACTGAAGTCTAATACATGAGACGGATCCCCAATGTACTTCCGGAGCATAGACACATGGAATACTGGATGAACGCTGGATAAGCTGGGCGGCAAGGCCAACTCATATGCCACCTCTCCAACTCTCCTGAGTATCTCAAAAGGACCAATGTACTTGGGACTCAACTTCCCTTTCTTCCCGAACCTCATGACACCCTTCATAGGTGAAACCTTCAATAATACTTTGTCACCAACCATGAAAGACAACTCTCGAACTCTACGATCCGCATAACTCTTCTGACGAGACTGTGCCGTACGAAGCCTCTCCTGGATCAACTTTGCTCTATCCAGAGCATCTTGGACTAACTCAGTCCCTATCAATCTAACCTCACCAGGCTCAAACCATCCCACGGGGGATCTACACCATCTGCCATACAATGCCTCGTACGGGGCCATCTGAATACTCGACTGATAACTGTTGTTGTAGGCAAACTGAGCAAGTGGCAAGAACTCATCCCACGAACCACCAAAGTCGATCACACATGCTTGCAAAATATCCTCCAGGATCTGAATAGTGCGCTCAGAATGCCCGTCTGACTGGGGGTGAAATGCGGTGCTCAACTCAACCCGCGTACCCATTTCTCGCTGAAATGCTCTCCAAAACTGAGAAGTGAACTGAGTGCCTCTGTCAGATATGATAGACAACGGGACCCCATGCAACCTGACAATCTCCCGGATAAAGATCGCCGTCAACAGCTCCGATGAGTAGGTAGTACTAACTGGAATGAAGTGAGCCGACTTGGTCAGCCTATCCACAATCACCCAAACAGAATCAAACTTCCTCGCTGTCCGAGGGAGTCCAGTAACAAAGTCCATAGTGATCCTCTCCCATTTCCACTCAGGAATATCAATGCGCTGAAATACGCCACCGGGCCTCCGATGCTCGTACTTAACCTGCTGACAGTTGAGGCACCGTGATACATGTCTAACAATGTCCATTTTCATCTTTCTCCACCAATAGGGTTGTTTCAAATCTTGATACATCTTCGCGGCTCCTGGATGGATGGAATACCGCGAGCTATGGGCCTCCTCCAGAATCAACTCACGAAGGCCATCAACATTGGGCACACATATCCGGCCCTGCATCCTCAATACGCCATCAATATCAATGGTGACATCTCTAGCATCATCATGCTGAACTCTGTCCCTAAGGACAGCCAAATGTGGATCATCATATTGGCGCTCACGAATACGATCATATAGAGATGACCGAGATACAACACAAGCCAATACCCTGCCGGGCTCCGAAATATCTAACCTCACTAACCGATTGGCTAGCACCTGAACATCATAAGCAAATGGTCTCTCCTCAGCTGGAATATATGCCAAGCTCCCCATACTGACCGCCTTCCGGCTCAAAGCATCGGCCACCACATTGGCCTTTCCCGGATGATATAATATAGTAATGTCATAATCCTTAAGCAACTCAAGCCATCTCCGCTGTCTCAAATTAAGATCTTTCTGTTTGAACAAGTGCTGGAGACTACGATGGTCGGTATACACCTCACAAGACACACCATACAAATAGTGCCTCCAAATCTTCAAGGCATGAACAATGGCAGCTAGCTCCAAATCATGAACAGGATAGTTCTTCTCATGTGGCTTCAACTACCGAGAAGCATAAGCAATCACCTTACCTTCCCGCATCAACACACAACCTATCCCCACTCTCGAGGCATTACGATAAATAGTATATGAACCTGAAGCTGGTGGAAATACTAATACTGAAGTTGTGGTCAAAGCTGTCTTGAGCTTCTGAAAGCTCACCTCGCACTCATCTGACCACACGAATGGTGCACCCTTCTGGGTCAATCTAGTCAAAGAAGAAGCAATGGATGAAAATCCCTGAACAAATCGGCGATAATATCCTGCCAAACCAAGAAAGCTCCTGATCTCTGTAGCTGAGGACGGTCTAGGCCAACTCTGCACCGCCTCTATCTTTTTCTGATCAACTTGAATACCATCACGAGACACCACATGTCCCAAAAATGCTACGGACTCGAGCCAAAACTCGCACTTGGAGAATTTAGCATATAGCTTCTCCTCCCTCAATCTCTGCAACACAATACTCAAATGTTGAGCATGCTCCTCCCGACTACGGGAGTAGACTAGAATGTCATCAATGAACACAATCACAAATGAATCCAAATAGGGCTCGAACACACTGTTCATCAGATGCATAAATGTTGCTGGGGCGTTGGTCAGCCCAAACTACATCACAAGAAACTCATAATGACCATATCGGGTCCTGAATGCAGTCTTCATAATATCTGAGTCCCTGATCTTTAGCTGACGATAGCCTGAACGAAGATCAATTTTAGAAAACACGCTTGCACCCTGTAACTGATCAAACAAATCATCTATGCGCGGCAGATGGTACTTGTTCTTCACTATCACTTTGTTCAATTGCCTATAATCAATACACATTCGCATGGAACCATCTTTCTTTTTAACAAATAACACCGGCGCACCCTACGGGGACACACTAGGGCGGATGAAACCCTTATCCAGAAGCTCTTGAAGCTGCTCTTTCAGTTCTTTCAACTCAGCTGGTGCCATCCGATAAGGAGGAATGGATATGGGCCGAGTGCCCGGCACCAAGTCAATGCCAAAATCAATATCCCTGTCCGGCGGCATGCCCGGCAGGTCTGAGGGGAATACATCTGGGAAGTCCCTCACAACAGGTACAAAATCAATGCTTGGAGACTCAGCTCCCACATCTCTCACAAAAGCTAAGTACGATAAACACCCTTTTTCAACCATCTTCTGAGCTTTTAAGAACGAAATGACACGGCTAGGGACGAAATCAGTCGAACCCCGCCACTCGATCTGAGAAATACCAGGAATGACCAACGTAACTGTCTTAGCATGACAATCCAATATAGCATGGTACGGAGACAACCAGTCCATACCCAATATAACATCAAAGTCCACCATCCCGAACAATAACAAATCTGCCTGGGTCTCGAGACCCCCAATAGATATAACACAGGATCTATAGACATGATCCACAACAATCGTATCACCCACGGGGTGGATACATGAACGGGTAAATCAAGACTACCACGAGTCGCACCCAAATGATGTGCAAAATAAGAGGACACGTAAGAATATGTGGACCCTGGATCAAATAGAATAGAGGCATCTCTGTGACAGACAGAAATGATACCTGTGATCACTGCATCGGAGGCAACTGCATCACGCCTGTCGGGAAGTGCATAGAATCGTGCCTGGCCTCCACCAGATCTCTCCTCGCCTCTGGGGCGACCACGAGAAGACTGACCTCCACCTCTACTAGCCTAAGATGGTGCTGAAGAGGAGGGCTGATCCCTCCGCTGAGTCCTGTCCCTACGGAGTCGAGGGCACTGTCTTCTCGTGTGGCCAAACTCACCACACTCATAACATGCACCTGGTGCTGGAGAAGGGGACTCAAGGGAACCCCTCGCCGCAGAAGAACCCTGGGCTGAAGAAGTAGGTGCTGCACTCTGAGCTGGAAGGGCACTAAGTGATGACCGACCCTGCTGAAACCCCCGTCGACCACGACCATGAGAACCTCCGCTCCGCTCCGGGCGGCCCGAATGAGACGGTCTAGACGAGCGACCTCTGCCCTGCTGGAAATGCCCTCGAGATGGAGCACCACCGAAACCGCCAGAACCACGAGGCCTCTTGGCTCCCCGCTCCTCTCTCTCTCGGCGACGATCCGCCTCAATGGAGCGTGCCATGTCCACAACCTCGCTCAAATGATGATGACAAAACTCTCTCTCCGGTCATAAGAATGCGGATGGGAGTAGCTGAGGCCATCGATGAACCTCCCGATCCTCTCCCTATCGGTAGGGATCATCCATGTGGTATGCCTAGCCAACCGTGTGAATCTAAGCTCATACTCGGTCACAGACATGTCGCCCTGAACCAACCACTCAAACCGCCGACGTAGCTCCTCGCGACGAGACCGGGGTACATATTTCTCTAGAAAGAGAGTAGAGAACTGCCTGTCAGGTGAGAGGTGTTGCTCCCGCAAGCCTACGCCTCTCAAACTCCTCCCACCAATCAAATGCGAGACCAGTGAACTGAAAGGTAGTAAATGAAACTCCGCCGGACTCAAGAATACCAGCCGTCCGCAACATCCTCCGACACTTATCCAAGAAACCCCGGGCATCATCGCCCTCAACGCCACCGAAATGGGGTGGCGGAACTGAAATGGGGTGGCTAAGTCTACCAAACCTCTCGACGACGACGCCGCTCGTCGTCGGGCATAGCTCGAACCATATGCTCTCGGAGCTGGTGCGGCTGGAGGAATAACCGGTGCAACCACCCGAGCGGGGACCGCCTCGGCGCCTGAAAAACCGAACAACCTGCTCGGGTATGCGAGCTGCGGGTCCGCCGACCACCCCTCGTCCGAGATGTCGCCGCGGTAGCTGGTAGCCGAAACTACCCGAGCCAAACCGGAACACACCGATAATATCTGAGCAAGAGCATCTTGAAGACTAGGAATAGCAATAGATACAATTTGGCCCTGAACTGGGGCTGCTGGAGCATCAACCACTGGGGGCTGCTCCTGAACAGGTACAACGGGCGAGTCAGCTGGCACTGCCTCAGCTGCCCTGCCTCTACCTCTAGTACGACCGCGGCCACGGCCTCTAGCAGGTAGCAATGGAGGTCGTCCACCTCGTCCTGATGCTCGCGTTCTCACCATCTGCGAGAGAATAGAATAAGTTCAGTTTTCAGGATAACAAGATCGCACGATAGAGTTCAAGAAAAGTGAAGTGTTTCCTAAAGGTTCGCAGCCTCTCGAGGATAAGTACAAGCGTCCCCATACCGATCCACAAGACTCTACCAACCGGCTCAAGACTCATGAGGCCTAGTAAACCTAGGCTCTGATACCAACTTGTCACGACCCCAAATCCGATCGTGATGGCGCCCAGCACATTGCTAGGCCAGCCTGACCAATCAATAACAACGACGGAGCTAGAAGCTCGCTTCATCCCATTTAAGCATATCAAAACATGAAGCAACAATGATACATATATCGAAAACGGGGAACCAAGTCCCAAAATATACCAACTCCCATAGACCGAAGGGTCAAGAGTCATGAGCCTCTAATGAACATAGTGTAATAATGGTTTACAAGATACCGAGTGCGGAAAGAAATATCAATACAGAATCAGAAGACAGTAAGAAGGAATATCGGGTCATGCAGACTCTGTAGCTACCTCGAATATCCTACAGATGTCGCCTCAAACAGCTACCGAATCACTGCTGAGAGGTACCTGGATCTGCACACAAGGTGCAGGGAGTAAAATGAGTACTGCCAGACTCAGTGGTAATAAACAGGGGTAAGACAGCGCAGATAAGAAATCCGTAATAAAGCACTATGTAAAGTTGTAATCAAATACCCTGTCACAGAATCAATATCAACTGTACCTGTACCAACAAGTACCAGCAAAACAGTATAACAACTATCAGATGTAGCTAAATGCAATGCAATGCATGATATGACCGCTACGGCGCGTAGCTCGATCCAATTTGGGTACTCGTGCTCACTGTGGGGGTTCAGACTCCGGAGGGGCTCCTACAGTCCAAGCACAATATCACTGCGGCGTGCAGTCCGATCCAACATATATACCGTTGCGGCGCGCAGCCCGATCCACTACCAGTCAGCTAATATGCAAATACAGCCTCGCAGGCTCAAAAGTAGTTTTGAAAACTCTTTTATCATTTTTCAGTTGAAAACAGTAATATCAAGTTCCAAAGATTGGAAATAGCATGATAACATAACTAACTGCGGACTGATAGTAAACTAGCATGTCAATATCACAAGACAATGATAACGATCCTCGCGGGATTCAATAACTGGCTCACAGCCCACAAGTATACTCAACCGTCCAAGAAGGAGGTTCAACGGCTCAAGAGTAGCCAATATCAGAATATAATATGCAACCATCCGAGAAGGAGGTTCGACGGCTCAAAAATAGCCTAATATCATAACACAGTACCAACAAGTCGGACTAAGCCATAGTCCCCAATCACAATCGACCCTGCACTCACAAGAGAGTACGTGTCTCGCCGCTATACAGCGTCACAAAGTGGTATACCGGGGTTTCGAACACGCCGGTCATCACCCACATCTATTACTCACCTCAATACAGCGCGACGACTACTCCGCAATGCCCTTGCCACGAGAATCAAGCTCCGCACGTGTAGAATCCTGATCAAGTACAGTAGAAATACAACAAATTAGGCCAATGGGACGACACCCAATCAATACAACTCAATTTACACCAAAAATGGCAAAGTTGCCAAAACCCGACTTTCGGTACGCTTCTCGAAAAATCACGAAAGTCACATATTCGAACCCTCATCTCGATACGAGTCTAAGCATATAAGATTTACCAAATTCGGACTCCATTTGCCCATTCAAAACCTTGATTTTCTAAAGTTCGAGCCTAGGGCTAAATCCTCCATAAATTATCCCAAATTCCTCCATTTTCGTGATATAATTGCATAATATTATCAATACTAATCATAGTTTAAGTCCATAGTTGATTACGTGATGATTTCCCTTGAGTTTCTCTTCAAAATCGCCCAAATCGCCTCTAAAGCCGAGACCCAAATGTGTGAAATATTTTTGAAATTTTCTAACTTCCGATACAATTAACTCACTACGATTTTTGCTTATGCGGATAAAATTCCGCTCCTACGAGCCCGTATCCGCGACCAACTGGTCGCTCCTACGAAAACTCCCGCTTCTGCACACCAGAGTCCGCTTCTGTGGACTCGCCTAGGAGAGCATTCCTCCGCTCCTGCGAATCTCCCTAATCCGCCTCTAGACCGCTTCTGCGGCACACGGTTCGCACTAGCGACATCGCCTCAGCGGAACAAGACCCGCTTCAGCGAACATAAGCGCTTCTGTGCTCCTCAGTCCGCCCCTGCGGGCCAAGCTCCGCCTCCGCGATCAATTGCGCTTCTGCGCTCCCATGTCCGCTTCTACGGACTCGCTCCTGCGCTCCCATGTTTCCGCAGGAGCGAAAACAACAGAACCAGAATTTAAAACCTGCAATTTTTCCATGATTTCTCCCGTTTGACCATCCGAAAACACCCCGATGCCCCCGGGACCTCATCTAAACACACCAACACATCCTAATACCTTATTCGAATTTGTTCCAATCCTCAAAACACGTCTAACAACATCAAAACCCATAATTCACATCGAATTCAAGCCTAAATTCCTTAAAACATTCCGAATTACACAATCAATCAAAAACCCGACTAAACGACGTTCGAATGATCTGAAAATTTGCGGATATATCCAAAATCACATGACGAAGCTACAGAAATTATCGGAATTCCTTTCCGACCCCCGTATCAAAATCTCACCTACCGTTCGGATTTTTGCCAAAATTCAACCTTAGCCAATTCAAGCCTATTTCTACACCGGACCTCCAAATTCAATTCCGATCGCTCCCCTAAGTCACAAATCACCTCCCGGAACTAACCGAATCATCAGAATCCGATTCCGAGCCCTCTAGCTAAATAGTCAACTCCGGGTTGACTTTCCTTATTCAAGTTTCTTCAAAAAGGCTATATGCCTCATTTTCAATCTAATTCACTCCTAACTCACCCGATAGACTCTAACACTGATATAAAATCATAAAACATGTACTTACAACATAACAGAGTGATAATTCCCGTGACGACGGGCCAGGTCGTCACACTCGCTTACTCTATAATCAACTCAATAATCCAAGCAAAAGG
Source organism: Nicotiana noctiflora (assembly GCA_032618575.1). Classification (NCBI taxonomy): domain Eukaryota; kingdom Viridiplantae; phylum Streptophyta; class Magnoliopsida; order Solanales; family Solanaceae; genus Nicotiana; species Nicotiana noctiflora. Next base: position 4,416 of record JASVEL010008126.1, on the reverse strand, counting down.
AGTAATCCAAGTAAAAGGAGTAGCCAGTTCTGTTTCTATCTTTAAAAGGATCACAAAGAAATTATACAGCAAATAACAATTAAACATCAATAGAGAAATTTGTAACTTGACCCGAAAAAGGACTTTGGGATTACATTTTTTTTGTTGTGATCCTATTAAGAGTAGAAACAGAAGCGCTGCTCTTTTCATGGACAATACATGACTTTGACATATGTTATTTCCAAACAGCATGCCCCTATAATCCAACAACTTCATGATGTGTAGCAGAAGTATCTAGAAATCATAAGTTGGATCAGTGTACCCTTGAATACGAGAACAAGACTTATACATCACAATTAACCAATGCATAGCGGGTTCATTAGGGGCAGACGACAGTCCAAAATGCCATGCCCCAACCTGGGGAACTACCTCTGAGGCTCTGACACAAATGTAAGCAATATCCACAGCTTAAGTTAAAACTTCCAAGATTTCTAGACCACGCCTTAATAAAATGTGATTTCTCACCTTCCAAGATTTCTCTGAAGTAATGTTGAAATCCAACACAAGTCATGTCCATACAAAAACAGCCAAATATCCAAGAAACAATAATAATATTCAGCAATTATATACCATCTTAATAAACAGAGAAGCAATAACCCCAAATCTTATCAAGGGAGTAGATATTGTACTTATTTGTGTCACATGACAACACAAGCAATAAATGACACATCCCGTCAAAAGAGCATCCCTAAGAACCACGGTCGTTATAGCACAATCAAGATGAGGAGGATCATTAAGCCCAACCATAAAAACGTAAAAATAAAACATAACAATCAATTAAGCTTCAATCCCAAATTAGCTAAGGTAGGTTGTATGATTTCTCAGAATTTATCGGAATTACTTTTACGCTAACATCTAGAGACCTCAACTCTCCTCCTTTATCTGAGTTTCTAATCACATAGAACCTCAACTCTCTTGCTTTTATTGAGTTTGTGATTCCATACACTGATACACATAGCAAGTTTAAAATAGTAAAAAAATGTGAAGAATAGAAAAACAAAAAATAAACGCATCCCCCAATTTTCAACCGACTCCCAGAAATAAAATACAAATTCAAGTCAATCCCGTCCACATCAATGGACATTAGCGTCAGATATAACAAAGCACAGGCAGAATCTAGACTTTATATCAGGAACCCTCAAACTTATGCATGTTACTGAAGAAAGGGAATGAATCAGGAGGCTCTCACATAGATGTTTATTGATCCAAAATTATATATATAGATCTACATAATACATAAATAGCACAATGAGATCTCAGCACACCTAAATTAACCAAAACCTACAGTTTTTCTCACTGCAGAGTCAATTAGACGAAAACTAAATGACCTCGGTGCAATTTTCAAGACTCGGTTTCAATGGATGAGATTTCCCCAGTGTGAGCGGAAGACTCCGAAGCATCCGCCAGCGACTCTGATGGTTTACTTTCAGCTTCCGGGGAAGTGGTAGCAGCAGATCTAGACTTCACAGTGTCCAGCATACGCTTGCTAATCTCCTTGGAGTATACCTAAAGCAGATACATATCCACCATTTAGTCACTGAACCTTAAAAAGTGCAGTTTATTATACATATACATGGTAGTATTCCAAAAGAGATACATATCACAATTTAAGTACAGAAACAGATCCAAGATTTGATGTTTATGAGTTCCTCCAACAACATCAAGTCAATATACAATAATAACTAGGTTCACAATCAAGTATTTATAGACATTTAGTGAATTTCTTAATACATATAGAGTGTATTAATGTATTAGTCAATATACAATAATAACTAGGTTCACAATCAAGTATTTATAGACATTTAGTGAATTTCTTAATACAGATAGAGTGTCTCAGCAAAGGCTACTACATTCACATGAACCCATAAGTTACAAGCAGTGGCGGATGTACATATCAGATTTGGGGGCTTAAGCACCCATTGACCTTGGCAAAGAGTTTTTGTATTATATTAAAAGCTTAACAAAATGAATATAAGCTGTCAGTTAGCACCCAGGTAACAAAAAGTTTGATGGGTGCTTTGGTCTAGAAAAGGAGCTGAAAAGCTAAGAATTTTGGGCAGTGAGAGTTCAATTCTCACTTGTAACAGCTCCTTTTAGGAGGCATTTTCCTTATATTGTCAAGCTTCTTTTTTTCCCCCATTTAATTAGGTCTACGTTTTTGTTCATTCACTAGCCACTATCTTCACCCAATACTACTTATTCTTTCATTTAACTCACTATAACAAAGAAAGAAAACGAAAATCTAATCTACTTAGAAAGGACTTCAAAGTTCGTTTGAAGACGAAGTGGTCCACTAGAATGGTAAAACCCACTATTTTGTTTTCATGTTAGTTGTCTTATCCATTACAATCTCGCAGCATCTAAAACATAAAATTATGAGTTTTTTCATTAATTTTTTTATCGGCATATTCAAATACTTGCTTACTTATAAAATGTGATTGGTAGTACTTTAAGTCAAAAATGTTAAGCACCCACGAACCCAAAATCCTAAATTAGCCACCGGTTACAAGTGTTAGGACCCGGTGGCACTAAACACTACTGCACAGTAGAAAAATAAATGATTAACGAAAAATAAATGACACAAAGAATTTAACGTGGTTCACCTAAAACGTTTAGGCTACGTCCACAAACCCGGCACCAACTTCCACTAAAACTTTTAGTAGGCTTACAAAAAGAGACTTCTCCAATAATTTGGAGGTACAACAATTTCCCGAGCTCTACCCAAAATAGTGGCGCACACAAAAGTGTTTCCCGAAAATACCCGACTAGTATTTTACTCACTATTTTGTCACTCCCCCTTTAGAAAAACTTCCTAAAGAAAAACTCTCTCTTTCTCTCAAACTCTTAGATGAGTATTGAATATTTTGGTGTGTTTAAAACAAGAAATGGAGGGGGTATTTATAGTTTGGAGATAGGGACCAAAAGACAAATTTAACCTAACTAAAAGGACTCAATGGGTAATTTGCCCATAAATAATTTCAACGAATGCATGCCTTTGAATTCCAATTTGGATGGCTTCTTACCAACTCTTTGAATTCTAAATTGGAGGGCTCCATTTGGAGGAAATTTCAACAATTCTCCCCCTTCCGACAATATGGAGGATCTACTATCCCTGCCGCTTCTCTGCAGAACTCAAACTTCCCCTTCGGTAAAGTCTTGGTCAACATGTCTGATCCATTTTCATCTGTATGGATCTTTTCAAGCCGCAACATCTTCTTCTCTAACACATCTCTGATCCAATTATATCTTACATCAATATGTTTGGATCTGGAATGGAATGAGGCATTCTTCGCAAGGTGGATAGCACTTTGACTATCACAAAATAGCTGATAATCGTCTTGCAAAAATCCAAGTTCAGTTAAGAACTTCTTCATCCACAGCAGTTCTTTGCAAGCCTCCGTTGTTGCAATAAATTCAGCTTCAGTAGTTGATAATGCAACACATTTTTGCAACTTTGATTGCCATGACACAGCTCCCCCTGAAAAATTAATCAAGTATCCCGAAGTTGATTTTCTAGAATCAACATCTCCGGCCATATCTGCATCAGTATAGCCAACCAACACGGGTTTGTCTTCTCCAAAACATAAGCATAGTTTGGAGGTTCCTCGAAGATACCTGAGAATCCACTTAACAGTTCCTTTCCTGGATTAGAAAGAAATCTATTTACCACTCCTACAGCGTGAGCGATATCTGGCCGTATACAAACCATGGCATACATCAAACTTCCTACTGCTAAAGCATATGGAATCCGCTCCATCTTTCTTCTCTCATCATCTGATGGGCTTTGCATAGTGCTCAATCTAAAGTGGTTAGCAAGAGGACAGCTAACTGCTTTAGTTTTCTCCATGTTGAACCGTTGAAGTACTTTCTCAATGTACTTCTCTTGAGACAACCATAACTTCTTGGCTTCCCTGTCTCGTACAATCCTCATCCCAAGGATCTGTTTTGCTGGCCCCAAGTCTTTCATGGCGAAAAACTTACTCAGCTGTTCTTTCAAGCTATTAATTCTGGAGACATTCCGGCTAACAATCAACATATAATCCACAGAGAGCAATAGGATGATAAAATCATCGTCAGAAAACTTCTGAACGAACACACAATGGTCTGAAGTTGTCTTCTTGTAGCCGTGTTGCTCCATCACCGACTCGAACTTCTTGTACCACTGCCTTGGTGCCTGTTTTAAGCCATAGAGGCTTTTCCTCAATCTACAAACGCAGTCCTCTTTCCTCGTTTACTGGAAACCGTCTGGTTGCTCCATGTATATCTCCTCTTCCAAATCACCATGTAGGAAGGCGGTTTTTAAATACTTCTGCTCAACCTCCAGGTTGAGGCTTGCTACTAATCCCATCACCGTGCGTATTGAGGTCATTTTTACAA
>JASVEL010008125.1:0-110175 GCA_032618575.1 Nicotiana noctiflora | reverse complement strand
GATGATGGGCCGGGTCGTCACATTCTCCCCCACTTAAGCAAATGCTTGTCCTCGAGTGGGTCAAGAACCATACCTGGAGACTTAAATAAGTAAGGATATCTACTACGCATCTCCTGCTCGATCTCCCAAGTGGCCTCCTCCACGGGTCGACCTCTCTACTAAACTTTTACTGATGCAATGTCCTTGGATCTCAGTCTTCTCACATGACGACCCAATATAGTTATAGGCTCCACATCATAGGTCAAGTCATGATCAAGCTAAATAGTACTAAAATCCAACACATGCGATGGGTCGCCAACATATTTCCGGAGCATGGATACGTGAAATACTGGATGAACACCCGATAGGCTGGGTGGCAAAGCAAGCATATAGGCCACCTCTCCAATCCTCCTGAGGATCTGAAAAGGGCCAATGAATCTCGAATAGAGCTTTCCTTTCTTCCCAAATCTCATGATGCCTTTCATAGGCGAAACCTTCAGTAAGACCTTCTCACCCACAGAATAAGACACATCCCGAACCTTCTGGTTCGCATAACTCTTCTGGCGCGACTGAGTCGTGCGAAGTCTCTCCTGAATCACCTTCACCCTGTCCAAAGCATCATGGACTAACTCTGTCCCCAACAACCTTGCCTCACCGGGCTCAAACCAACCAACTGGAGATCTACACCGTCTCTCATATAAAGCCTCATACGATGCCATCTGGATACTAGATTGGTAGCTGTTGTTATAGGCAAACTCTGCAAGAGGCAAATAATCAGCCCATGAACCACGAAAATCAATAACAAAAGCTCGCAACATATCCTCCAAAATCTGAATAGTACGCTCGGACTGTCCGTCTGTCTGAGGATGGAATGCAGTACTCAACTCAACCTAGGAGCCAACTCACGCTGAAATATCCTTCAGAACTGCAAAGTAAACTGAGTACCTCTGTCTGATATGTTAGAAACTGGGACTCCATGCAATCTCACGATCTCCCGAATGAATGTCTTAGCTAACCGCTCCGAGGAGTACGTAGTACACATAGGAATGAAGTGAGCTGACTTGGTCAGCCTAACAATAATCACCCAAGCTAAATCAAACTTCCTCACTGTCCGAGGGAGTTCAGTAACAAAGTCCATAGTGATCCTTTCCCACTTCCACTCGGGAATATCAATACACTGAAACACACCACCGGGCCTTTGATGCTCGTACTTGACCTGCTGATAGTTGAGGCACCGTGCTACATGTCTGACAATGTCCATCTTCATATTCCTTTACAAATAATGCTATTTCAGGTCTTGGTACATCTTCGCAGCACCTGGATGGATAGAGTACCACGAGCTATGGGCCTCCTCTAATATCAACTCACAAAGGCCATCTACATTGGGCACGCATATCCGGCCCTGCATCCTCAATACACCAGCACTATCAATAGTGAAATCTTTGGCATCATCATGCTGAAATCTGTCCTTAAAGAAGACCGTGAAACAACACAAGCCAACACCCTGTCGGGCTCTGAAATATCAAACCTCACTAATCGATTGGCTAACACCTGAACACCATAAGAAAATTATCTCTCCCCACCTGGAATATATGCCAAGCTGCCCATACTAATCGCCTTCCGGCTCAAAGCATCGGCCACCACATTGGCCTTCCCGGATGATATAGAATAGTAATGTCATAATCCTTGAGCAACTCAAGCCATCTCCGCTGTCTCAAATTAAGATCCCTCTGTTTGAACAAATGCTTGAGACTACGATGATCGGTATACACCTCATAGGACACGCCATACAAATAGTGCCTCCAAATCTTCAAGGCATAAACTATGGCAGCTAACTCCAAATCATGAACAAGGTAGTTCTTTTCATGAGGCTTCAACTACCGAGAAGCATAAGCAATCACTCTACCCTCCTGCATCAACACACAACCTATCCCCACTCTCGAGGCATCCTAATATACGGTATATGAACCTGAAGCTGATGGCAACACTAATACTGGAGCTGTGGTCAAAGCTGCCGTGAGCTTCTGAAAGCTCTCCTTGCACTCATCTGACCACACAAATGGTGCACCCTTTTGCATAAACCTGGTCAAAGAAGAAGCAATGGATGAAAATCCCTGAACAAACCAGCAATAATACCCCGCCAAACCAAGGAAACTCCTGATCTCCGTAGCTGAGGACGGTCTAGGCCAACTCTACACCGCCTCAATCTTCTTTGGGTCAACCTGAATACCATCACAAGGCAGCACATGACCTAGAAATGCTACTAACTCGATCCAAAATGCGCACTTGGAGAACTTAGCATACAATTTCTCCTTCCTCAACCTATACAACATAATGCTCAAATACTGAGCGTGCTCCCACTGTCTACGGGAGTAAATTAGAATATCATCAATGAACACGATCACGAATGAATCCAAATATGGCTCGAACACACTGTTCATCAGGTGCATGAACGCTGCTGGGGCATTGGTCAGCCCAAAATACATCACAAAGAACTCATAGCGCCCATATCTAGTCCTGAATGCAGTCTTCATTATATGAGAGTCCCTAATCTTCAGCTGATGATAGCCTGAACGAAGATCAATATTCGAGAACACCCTTGCTCCCTATAGCTGATCAAATAAATCATCAATGCATGGTAGGGGGTACTTGTTCTTCACTGTTACCTTGTTCAGCTGTCTATAATCAATGCACATCCGCATAGAACCATGTTTCTTCTTAATAAATAACACTGGTGCACCCCACGGTGACACACTAGGGCAAATGAACCCCTTATCCAAAAGCTCCTGAAGCTGTTCTTTCTATTACTTCAGCTCAGCTTGTGCCATACGGTAAGTAGGAATAGAAATGGGCTGAGTGCCCGGCATCAAGTCAATACCAAAATTGATGTCCCTGTCTGGTGGTATACCCGGTAGGTCTGAGGGGAATACATCTGGAAAGTCCCTCACAACAGGCACAAAATCAATACTAGGAGCCTCAGCTCCCACATCCCTCACAAATTCTAGATACGACAAACACCCTTTTTCAACCATTCTCTGAGCCTTTAAGAATGAAATAACACGGCTAGGGACGTAACCAGTCGAACCCCGCCACTCAATCTGAGGAATACCAGGAATAGTCAATGTAATTGTCTTGGCATGACAGTCCAACATAGCATGGCACAAAGACAACCAGTCCATGCCCAATATCACATTGAAGCCCACCATACCTAATAATAACAGATCCACGTGGGTCTCCAGACCCCCAATAGAAATAACACAGGATTTATAGACATGATCCACAATAATCGTATTACCCACTAGGGTGGATATATGAACATGAGAATAAAGACTACCACGGGTCGCTCCCAAATGATGTGCAAAATAAGAAGACACGTACGAATATGTGGACCCGGGATCAAATAAAACTGAGGCGTCTCTGTCACAAACTGAAATGATTCATGTAATCACTGTATCTGAGGCAACTGCATCATGCTTGTTAGGGAGTGCATAGAAATATGCCTGGCCCCCACTCTATCGCTCCTCACCTCTGGGGCGACCTCTAGAAGACTGACCTATACCTCTACTAGCCTAAGATGGTGCTAAAGAGGAGGGCTAATCCCTCTACTGAGACATGTCCCTGCGAAGTCGAGGGCACTACCTCCTCATGTGGCCAAACTCACCACACCCTGGCACTGGAGAAGAGGACTGAAGGGAATCCCTCGCGCAGATGAGCCCTGGGCTGAAGAAATAGGTGTTGTACCCTGAGCTGGGAGGGCACTAAGTGAAGACTGGCCCTGCTGGAAACCCTGGCAGCCACAACCAGAAGAAGAAGCTCCACTATGCTCAGGTCGGCCTGACTGAGAAGGTCTAGATAAGCGACCTCTACCCTGCTAAAAATGCCCTCTGGATAGAGCACCACTAAAGCTACCAAAACATCGAGGCCTCTTGGCCTCCCGCTCCTCCTGCTCACGGCGATGATCTGCCTCAATGGAGCATTCCATATCAATAACCTGCTCAAAAGATGATGATAATACTCTCTCTCGGGTCATTAGAATGCGAATGGAATAGTTGAGGCCATCAATGAACCTCTTGAACCTCTCCCGATCTGTCGGGATCATCCGAATAGCGTGCCAAGACAACTGAGTATACCTCAGCTCATACTGGGTCACTAACATGTCACCCTGTACTAACCACTCAAACTGGCGACGTAGCTCCACTCGATGAGACTAAGGCACATACTTCTGTAAAAAGAGAGTGGAAAACTGCTTCCAGGTAAGAGGTGCTGCTCCTGCAGGCCTACGCCTCTCAAACTCCTCTCATCAATCGAATGATGGACCAGTTAACTAGAAGGTAGTAAATGAAACACCGCTGGACTCGAATCCCAGCTGTACATAACATCTTCTAGCACTTATCTAAGAAACCCTAGGCATTCTCGCCCTCAGTACCACTGAAATGAGTTGGCTGGAGTCTACCAAATCTCTCCAGGCAACGCTGCTCTTCGTCAGCCATCACTGGTACCACATGCTCTGGGGCTGGTGCAGCTGGAACAGCCTGTGCAACTACCTGAGCCGAGACTGCCTCTGGCGTCTAAAGTTCCTGTACCACCTACTTAGGTGTGCGAGCTGCGGGGGTCTGATGACCACCCCCGGTCTGGGATGTCGCTGATGTAGCGGTAGCTGATACTATCTGAGCCAATCCAAAACAGACTGAAAATATCTGGGCCAAAATCTCCTGAAGGCCATGAATGATAATAGACATCGTCGGTGCCTGAGCTGGTGCTGCTGGAGTATCAACCACTGGGGGCTACTCCTGAATAGGGACAACGGGTGGGTCAGCTGGCACTGCCTCAGCTGCCGTACCTCTACCATGACCACGGCCGCGTCCACGACCTCTAGCAAGTGGCAATGGTGGGTGTCGACCTCATCCTGAAGCTCGAGTTCTCTCTATCTGCGAGAGAATATAATACACAAGTTCAGTTCTCAGAACAACAAAATCGCACAATTGAGTTCAAGAATGTGAAGTGTTTTCTAAAGGTTTGCAGCCTCTCGAGGATAAATACAGACGTCCCCTACCGATCCACGAGACACTACCAACAAGCTCAAGACTCATGAGGCCTAGTAACCTAGGCTCTGATACCAACTTGTCACGACCCAATTTCTATTCCCGATCGTGATGGCGCCCAGCACATTGCTAGGCCAGCCCGACAAATCAACTATAACACAGAGCTACCAACTCACACTTTACCCCTTTTTAGCCTAAACAATGATAGTATGATGAAATAACATCCAACACATCAGGATTAGACATCCCAAAACCACTATAAACCTCCTACTGAATCAGGAGTCATAAGTCATGAGCCTCTACCATAATATAAAGCTGTGATAGTGTATACAACTATGTGCAAATGTAGAATAGACTAAGAAGGTAAAGATAGACTGGAGAGTCAGGTCCTGCGGACACTGGCAGCTACCTCGACTGTCCAGGTGAAGCTCTCTAAGCACATGTAGGCTCAGCTCTGTTGTGATGTACCTGGATCTGCACACAAGGTGCAAGGAGTAGTGTGAGTACTTCCAACTCAGTGGTAATAAGCAATAGTAAGACAACGAAGGTAAGAAAACCCAATAAAACACTAAGCAAGGCTATACAACAATATCCTATATCATTTATCAACATGAGCAGTATCAGAACTAGCAATATCAGCTAACATAACAACATGTATAGCTAAATGCAATGCAATGCATGAATATGACCGCTACGGCGCGTAGCCCAATCCATTTTGGTACCCGTGCTCACTGTGGGGGTTCATACTCCGGAGGGGCTCATACATCCCAAGCACAATATCATGATATGCTGCGGCGCGCAGCCCGATCCACTACCAGTTAGCTATAATGCAATTAAAGCCTCACAGGCACAGAAATAGTATTTGAAATCTCTTTTTATAATTTTCAATAGAAAATAGAGTTTAAGAAATTCCAGAGTTTGGAAAACCATTTTATACAGTAATAGCTCAGGACTGGTATCAAAATAGCATGCCAATATCATAGAAACAATATCAACGATCCTCGCGGGATCCCAATAACTGGCTCATAGCCCAAAGATATCCACAACCATCAAAGTAGGAGGTTTACCGGCTCAATAATAGCCAATAAAACAGTATATTACCAGGTCGGACTAAGCCATAGTCCCCAATCACATTCGACCCCGCACTTATAGGATAGTATATGTCTCGCCTCAATACAACGTATCCCATAGTGATATACCGGGATTTCAAACCCGCTGGTCATCACCCACACCCAATACTCACCTCGACTCGGCTCGAAAACTAGTCCACAATGCCCTTGCCATGAGAATCGGCCTCCACGGGTGTATAATCTGATCAAAATCAATAGAAATGCATCAAAATAGGCTAAAGGGACATTACCCAATCGAAACAACTCGAATTACACCAAAAACCACAAAGTTGCCAAAACCCGACTTTTGGTACGCTTCTCGGAAAATTACAAAAGTTAAATTTTCGAAATCCTTATCTCAACATGAGTCCGTGCATATAAAGTTTATCAAAATCGTACTCCAGTTTCCCATTCAAATCGGTGATTTACCATAACCCAGGCTTAGAGCAAAAATCCCCCATTAATTCTTCCATTTTCAGTGATATAGATGAAGATTCTAGGATAAAATCGTGTATTTAGACCATAAAACTTATCTCCAATGTTTTCCCGATGAAATCCCCTTAAATTCCCGCTACTTGGCTCTCAAATAAATCAAAAATGGAGGAAAAATACTAATAGTTCGCGACTGAACTGTTCTGGTTTTAACCCTTCTGCCAGGAATTTTAACTCTATGCGATCGTTGCATGCGATCGCGATGAGAAAATGGTAGCAGTCCTCTTTTCCTTCTACGTGATCGCGTGGACCCTGATGCGATTGCAATGCCCAGCTGAACCAACACTACGCGATCGCAACCCTGGCTACTGCGATCGCGATGCACCCAATCCTGACCTTACGCGTTCGCACCCCATACTTCTCGACCACGAAGAGTAAAAATCCTAAGCTCTCCAGTACTCTATGTGATCGCGTAACTTCTATTGCGATCGCGATGAACAAATGTCTGCTGCACTTATGACAGCAGACCTGATCCCTCATTTAGCCAAAAATGGTCCATTTGGACCCCTGGATTCATCCGGAGGCCCCCGATACCCCAACAAAAACCGCCAACCTACTCCAAAACACGATACGAACTTGTCCCAATCATAAAAACACACCTTAAACTTGGAAATCATCAAATCAAAGCGAATTCAAGCCTAAGTTTCAACTAGAACTTCAGAAACCAACATCCAATCAAAAACCCAACCAAACGATGTCCGAATAACCTGAAAATTTGCAAAAATATCCAAAATCACCTAACAAAGATACTGCAACTATCAAAATTCCATTACGACTCCCAGATCAAAATCTCACCTATCTATCGGATTTCGCAAAATTCCAACTTAGCCAATTCAAGCCGATTTCTACACTGGACCTCTAAATTCAATTCCGATCGCTCCCCTAAGTCCCAAATCACCTCCCAGAACTAACCAAATCATCAGAATTCGATTTCAAGCCCTCTAACCACACAGTCAACTCCAGGTTGACTTTTTATAAACAAGTTTCATTTCAAAAGGCTATATCCCTCATTTTCAACCAGAATCACTCCTAACTCACCCTATAGATTCTAACACATATATAAAAACATGAAACACATAAATAAAGGGGTAACAGGGTAGTAATTCTCGTGAAGACGGGCTGGGTTGTTACACGTTCGAGGATGAACGATTGTTTTAGAGGTGGAGAATATGACGACTCAAAGGGTCATCACCAAATTCCTTCCTTTTTCCGCACTTTTGAGACCTTAAAAACCTCACTTATGGTCGCCTTGATTTGTGTGCGCAGTCTGGGCATGTAGCCGGAAAGCTTTTATGTTAACATATGTGAAATCTGTAAAACATTTGAAGAATTTTGATATTTATATGGTTAAAGTTGACTTCGGTCAACATTTTTGGTAAACGGACCCGGATTCATGATTTGATGGTCGCGGAGGGTCCGTAGAAAAATATGGGACTCGGGCATGTGCCCGGAGTTGAAATCCGAGGTCTAGAACCTGAGTAAAAGATTTTTTTTATTTCATTGTTTTTATGAAATCACTAAGGAAAATGGAAATAAAAATTGATTAAAAGATTAAGGTATCATGCTCATATTTTGGTTCTGACACTCGGTACAGGTCTTAAATATATGTTAAGCTCTTTCTGTGAAGTTTGGTCAAAATCAGACGTCATTTGACATGTTTCGGACCTAATTATCTAAAGTTAGAGGTTTAAGAAGTTTGAAATGAAAACCATGAGTTTTGGGGTTTGATTCTTTGATTTTGATGTTATTTTGGCGATTCGATCACTCGAGTAAGTTCATAGGATGTTATTGAACTAGTGTGTGGGATTGGTTAGGAGCCCCGAGGGCTCGAGAGTGAAATGGAGGGGGTTCGGGCTATTTTTACACATGGAAATAGGATCAGATTTTCTATTGCAGACCTTTGTTCTTCGGGAACGCTACCCTAGGCTCGCGTTCGCAGTGCCTTGTTATTCTTCTCCATTGTGTTCGTTTGTTCCCTATCGCGATTGTGTAAGCCAAATTCAGACCCCAGTATTTCCCTTCATCGCGTTCACGTTCTGGCCATCACGATCATGATGGTCTATTATGTTCTCTATTGCGTGCACGTCCCTATGCACGCGTTCGCGAATGCTAATCATGGACCCCTAACACTTTCTTCTACTCATTCGCGTTCTAATTCCACATGCTCATGATTCATTGCCTGGTTACCCTTCCTGAACGCGACCCCTTTCTCGCGAACGCGAAGGGCAATTTTGCCCAGCTATAATGTTTAATTTCCAAAACAGTACACACGGGATTTCCACAAAATTTCTCACGAGCTCTCTTCTCTTTCAAACTTTAGGAAGCCATTAAAGCTCCCATTCTTCAAGTTCACTTGGATATATAATTCCCTACTTATTTCCTTCATTTTCCCTTCATCTAATCACTAATTTTCTAGCCCTAAATCATGAATTCGAGGTAGAAATTAAGGGTTTTGGTTAGAGTTAGGGTTTTGGAAATTTTGGGTAATTCAACCTCAATTTGGGGTCGAATCCTGAAACAAATTACATATTGGAACTCGTGGGGTTATTGGTGATTGGGTTTTGGTCCGAGCCTCATGTTTGGACCATGTGGGCCCGGTGTCGAATTTTGGTATTTTTGGAAGAATGCTAGAAAACTCATTTCTAGGCTTTGGGATTATGTTTTTGAGCCTTAATTGATATCATTGAATTAATTATGCCTAGATATCATTGTTTCGGAGTCAGATTTTAGAGGAAATGCGGTATTGGAGAGTTGATTTCTATCTTTTGGAACGAGGTAAGTGTTTGATCTAACTTTAGCTTGAGGGAATAGGATTAGAGTATTACAAATTGCTATTTGCTAAATGATTGAGTGTGGTGTACAAGTATGGTGACACGTATCTATACACCGGTGTCTAGTATGACCATGCGTTTGTTGTTACTTATTTTTTGGTATATTTTTGGACTCTTCAAAATTAATTAATGACTTCTACGTAATGTGAAGAGTTGAGAATAAATTATGAATTTGTGATCTCTTTGGAGCGTTGGCTCGAACAATAAAATACTATTAAGTAAGAAATGAAATAATCGGTAAAGAAGTGATTAAATCCCTTGCCGGGATGTGTAAGTTGTTGTTGTTGCTCCATTGCCGAGAATTAGCTGTTTAATTGTGATTTTCCCTTTTCGGGATATTTCTTGTTATTATTTATTTCCCTTGCCCGTTTGATTGTGATTGAGGTTTGGGTAAGGAAGAGTGATGATGCACGAAGGGTCATTCCGTGCCATTGTTGATTATATTATGCACAAAGGGTCATTCCGTGCCTTTTTTATTATATTATGCACGAAGGGTCATTCCATGCTACGATTTGATTATAATTGCACGAAGGATCATTCCATGCAATGAAACGAGAGTTATGTGTGGAAAATCACGAAGGGTGATACTGTGCATTGTATTTGTTTGCTTTGGAATGATGATGAGAGTAATAGCACGAAGGTTGATGTCATACAATAGTTGGTTCTTCCTGATTTTGTTAATTATTTGAGGTGTTCTGTTCTTATTTAAGATGATGACTATTATATCCGATTTGTACTCCCTCATAGCATGTTTCCCCATTCGCATTTAACTGTTCAGTTTTGCTATTATTTCCTTTTATATATATATATATATATATATATATATATATATATATATATATATATATATATATATATATATATATATATATATATTGGATTGCTCAGGTTTAGTTGGTAGTCTTGTCTAGCCTTGTCACTACTTCGCCGGGATTAGGCCAGGCACTTCCTAGCACATGGGGTCGGTTGTGCTGATACCACACTTCTTTGATTTTTGCACATATCACATTACCGGATCAGCTTTCGGACCACAACAGTAGTGAGTGGGAGCTGACTTCAGTCCAGGGACTATGAGGTAGCCTAGCTGGCATTCGCAGGCCGGAGTCCCTCTTCTATATTCTCTGTTTGTTTTCATTATATCAAGATAGACACTATGTATTTTCTTTCTATTTAGAATTTTTTGTTGTATTCGTTAGTAGTTCGTGAGATAGCGACTCCAGTCTTGGGTAGTAAAGTATTAAACTTCCGCATTTTGAGTTTTCATTTACTTAAGATATATAGATTTCTGCTTTCATTTAAAGGTTTACTATCGCTATTACTGTTGTGTTGCTTTTCAAAGTATGAGTGTTTGGCTTGACTAGCTCCAACAGTAGGTGCCATCACGACCCCCGATGGTAGGAAATCTGGGTTGTGACAAGTTGGTATCAGAGCTCTATGTTGCATTAGGTCTCGCTACTCACGAACAAACTAGGTAGAGTCTATGGGATCGGTACGGAGACGTCTGTATTTACCCCCAGAGGCTACGAAGTTAGGAAAAGTTTCACTTTTGTTCTTTCTTTTCATGCAATTCTATTTCTCAAATACTGATTGTCTTTCTACTCTATTCTTTCGTAGATGGTGAGAACACGGGCTTCTTCTTCTACTGCGCAGCAGCCCGAGCCCCTAACAGCAGCTCCTACGAGAGACAGAGGCCGAGTCAGGGGCAGAGCTCAGCCCCGGGCAGCAGTTCCAGAGGTGGAGCCTCATATTGACTATGATGAGGAGGTTCTAGTCCCAGTAGCTCCGGTGGGCCCAGCTCAGGTCCCAGGAGGGGTCATGGTCAATCCTAATCTTCAGGACGCTCTATTCAGATTGGCAGGCTTTATGGAGAGTGTTACTAGAAAGGGTTTGCTGCCAATAGCACTAGCCACATCTCATGCTGGGGGAGGGGTTCAGACTCCCACTACACGTACTCCGGTGCAGGTTGCTCCCCGGAGTCATGTCCTAGTGGTTCAGCCAGTTATGGTAGCTCAGCTCGGTATTATAGCTCAGGCCAGAAATGGAGCAGCTATGTCTTCAGATGCTCTGTGGAGACTTGATCAGTTCTCCAAGATCTTCACTACCACTTTTAGCGGTGCTTCATCATAGGATCCACAGGATTTTCTATTCAGATGTCATGAGATTCTCAGGACCATGGGAATAGTGGAGACCAACGGGGTCGATTTTGCCACTTTCCGGCTTGCAGGATCTGCCAAGACTTGGTGGAGGGGTTTTTTCCTTTCTACACCAGTAGGGTCTCCAGCTTTGACATGGGATCAGTTTGTAGAGTTATTTTTGGAGAAGTTTCTCCCAGTCACTCAGTGGGAGGCACTTCGCAGGCAGTTTGGGTGCCTCCAACGGGGCTCCATGACAGTTACACAATATGAGACTAGATTTGTTGACTTGGCACTCCATGCGGTTGTGATACTCCCCATAGAGCGAGAGAGGGTTCAGAGGTTTATTGATAGATTGATTCAGCCGATCCATCTCCAGATGGATATGGGAGTTGGTAGGGATATTTCCTTTTAGGAGGCGTCCAATGCAGCCCACAAAGTTGAGATGGCCTTTGCCAAAGAGGTGTTCAGATGTCGGACAAGAGGCCTCGTCATTCTGGTAGATTTAGTGGTACTTCGTCTGGAGGTAGGGACTCCTATGGTGGAGGTCATTCACCGAGGCCCTTTTAGTCCGCACTTTATGTTTCTCATGGTACTCTAGGCAGTGGTGGTTCTCAGAAGTATTACTCAGATCAGCGGCCTATCAGTGCCCCCAACTTCAGAGCTTCAGGGAGGACATTCAGGTCTACAGGGACAGCAGTCGCAGCAGCCGAGGTCTTGTTATGGTTGTGGTGACCCCTGTCACATTTTCAGGTTTTGCCCTCAAGCCTCGAGAAGCTCTCAGCAGCACGGTCCTCTCTCCATTATTCAGGTAGCAAGTGATCCACAGCCCGCCCAGCTAGCCAGAGGCGAGGGTAAAAATCATAGAGGTGGAGGTAGGTACCGTAGAGGTGGAGCTCAGACCGGTATAGGTAGAGGTGAGACAGTTAAGGATTGTCCTAGAGACGTTGTTCAGGGAGGTGGGGCCCAGCCCCGGTGTTATGATCGAGAAGGGATGTTTAGCTTATTTGGCATATGTTTGTGATTCCAGCACAGAGGTTCCTTCTATTGACTTAGTTCCTATTATTCGATAGTTCCTAGAGGTTTTCCCTTCAGACCTGCCGGGTATGTCGCCCGACAGGGATATTGATTTTTGTATTGATCTGGCCCCAGGCACGTAACCCATTTTTATCCCGCCGTATCGTATGGCCCCGCTAGAGTTGAAGGAGTTAAAGGACTAGTTATATAATTTGCTAGAGAAGGGTTTCATTAGGCCTAGTATTTCACCTTGGCTTTTGTTTAAAATTATTTCCCTCTATTGGGAAAACTGAAGATTCCGAAGATACAAAATCCGGATCAAGGGTTTTTTTGTTTTCTATCTCTTTGGCTTCTTCTAGGCTCTAACTAAGTATTGCCATTTTTTCTTTTATTAAAATTATTTCATATTGTGATAATTTTTGTGTATCATGACTTCTTTGATTTTGTGTAATCAAGTGCTCATCAACAATATCATTAATGAATCTATTTTCTAAAAGTTCAACATGAATAGATTCTACTATAACATTATATTCTAGATCAAGCAATCTATATGTTTTCAAAGTTTGTGCATATCCAACAAAAATACTTTTAATCCCTCTAGGCCCCAATTTTATTCTTTGGTGATCAGGAACTCTATAAAAAGATATACACCCCCACACTTTAAAATAATATATATTAGGTTTTCTACCATTCCAAAAGTTCATAAGGTGAAACATGAAAACTTTTTTAAGGCACTCTATTTAATATATGACAAGCAGTAAGTAGAGCTTCACCCCACAAATTGTTCGGTAAATTTGCATTTAATAACATAGAATTAACCATGGCTACTAAAGTTTATTTTTTCTTTCAGCCAATTCATTTTGTTGTGGTGTGTAAGGAGCACTTGTTTGATGTATTATTCCATATTCTTCACAGAAATTACTAAATTCAGTGGGAAAGTATTCTCCTCCTCTATCACTTCGAATAGTTTTTATTTTCCTATTCTTTTGATTTTCTACAACTGACTTAAATTCCTTAAACTTTTGAAATGTTTCATATTTTGTTCTAAGTAGATAAACATATGTGAATCTAGAGAAATTATCTATAAACGTGATGAAGTATCTTTTACCTCCTCTAGTTAATTATCCATTTAATTCACATAAGTCATAATTCACTAACTGTAATAATTCTGTAAAACTTTTAACTTTATGAAATGGTTTCTTTGTTATTTTCGCGTGTAAACATATTTCACACTTGCTTCCATGTCAGTTTTACAAGAGATATAACCATTTTTTGACATATAATTTATAGAATCAAAATTTAAATGGCCTAATCTAGCATGCCATAAATATGAATCAGACACAATGGTATAAGCAAAAGCATAATTTATTGCATTACACTTAGTTTGAACATGCCATCACAATGATACCCTTTTCCTAAAAACAGACCACTCTTAGACACAATTACATGATCAGACTCAATTATAATTTTGAAACCTCTCTTAGAATGTAAACTAGCAAAAATCAAGTTCTTCATAATTTCAGGAACATAGAACACGTTCAGAAGAGTCAGCTTCTGCCCATATGTAAAGTTAATTTCAAATGTTCCTTTTCCTGCAACTTCGCTTGTAACATGATTGCCCATTAGCTCCTTTTTAGAATCTTTAACTTCCGAATATGTCTTGAACATATTCTTGTCGTGACAGACATGAATTATTGCACCAGAATCCAACCACCAATCTTGATTCTTTGTGGTTGTTGCAGCCATATAAACCATCCCATTTGGTATAGCAGAAATCATAGCCACTAGCCATTGTCAAGAACTTTCTACTATGTTTACCTTCTCAGAATTTCTTGAGTTTCCAGATTTTCCAACATCTCTTATATGAAAATTTATTCTTGCTTTCTTAAACCTGTAGTCTCGAATCTTATAACCTTTCTTTCCACAATGATAACAACTCATATTATTTCTCTTTTTATTAAGAGACTTCTTTGAAACTTTCAGATTTTTATTTTCGTTTCCTGACTTATTCTAACTAACTGTATTAAGCGTAGAACTAGAGGCATGAACAATTTAATCACGAGCATGAGTCTCATATTCAATTGGAAGATGAGTTCGAAATTGTTCTATAGTTAATTTTTTAGTAGAATGTAGGATTTTCTTTATGTAGTTATTACAGGAAGAAGGCAATTTCGAAAGAATTGCGCCTATTTGAAGTGCATCAGGAATTTTCACTTCAAGATCACTTAGTTTTGAAACTAATATTTGTACCTCATAAATCTTATCCATTATAGGCTTTGTATCTACCATCTTAATTTTGAAATACTGCAAAGGTAAGAATTTATCAATACCTCATTTCTCGTTTTCATATGCAGTCTGCAACGCTGTCCAGATTTCCCTTGGAGATTTTTAGTTGGAATTCAAATCATACAATCGATCAGTTAAAGTATTCAGAATATGACATCGGCAGAGCAGTTCATCTTCTTCACGTTTCTTCCTCTCTGCTTTGATCGCATCAGTATCCTCCGGGGTTGGTTCTGGTAGTGCAGCCAACAATGGATCAAGGACATAAAAGATTTTTAGTGTGAGTAAGAAAATATTCTTGTCCTTCCAACGAGTGAAGTTTGATTCATCAAAGCGATCCAATTTGATTAAGTCTTTGAGATTCTCAACAGTAGCCAATAACTTCTCCATTGCAGAAATAACTCTTAAAAATTGTTAGAAAAAATATAAGTAAGTAACGGAGAATTAAAGGCATTGAGGCATGAAAGATCGCTTTCTTTCAAGAGTTATTGTCTGTATATATTTTAGGGACAACAAACAATTCTCTATCAGGATACAACAAAGCCAGAACATACGTGCCGATTGAAAAAAAATGCTCTACTTCTGGGATGAATTCCATATTTATAGATAAGAAAATGAGACTTTTCTAAAGAGACGTTCCTTTTCACGAATAGCCACAACTCTTTTTGTTAATTAAAATTTAAATTTGAATTCAAATTCAAATTTTAAATAACAAAAAGGTTGTTCCAAATAAAATCTTATTTAAAGATCTGACCTAGCCCGCGCCCAAGTTCAAGTCATTTAGAGATACAATTAAACATATATATAAATACACATATCCTTTTAAGTATGTCAATTGTTGATTTTATGGACTTAATGGGCCAAACTTTATAAAGCTAAGCATTTGGCTTTATTCCAACAGCGTGGGACTCCCACTATTACAAACTACTGTTAAAACCCATATGATGTGTTCTCGGCCCGTGACGGGATCACAATGCATGGACGGCTTCACTCTAGGGCAAATCTTGACGACGACTATTTTAACATGCACGATAATTTTGTCGGAAGATATAAGGTTGAGCCAATGCTGGGTAATCACCGACTTTTTGGTCCTCGTAAAGAGGTAATTTGTTTTGACGCCATCTCAGAGAAGTTCCACTCATTATGCAGAAGACGCTATAGTTGGTTTAGGAGTTGTAAATAATTGTCTATGTATGACTTGCGTAGAATTTGATAAGAGTCTTGAGATACTGGTCATGAAAGAGTACGGAAAGAAGGATTCATGGACATCGTTGTTTATCATAAGGAATTCAGAAATAACGCGTCCCTACATATTTTATCGGTCTCTTTTCATGTCGAATAATGGAAAATTAGCATTGATACAACGCCATGATGGTGTTGTTGCGTACGATCCTAAGAATGATAGTATGCGTAACATTCTTGAGCGCAGATACCAAAATGATATACCAGTCATTACTTACGTACGTGGAAAACTTGATCTACCCATAGGAAATTACTGAGCAACACATAAAAGGTCTCTATGCTTTTTTTTTTTTTAGAATGTTTTACTAGTAATAATATGTTTATGTTATAAATAGAATTCTATTTATGTTGAATGTCTATATTTAAAGAGAAAATAGGGTTTCTTATTTGGTGGCTAAGTTGTCATCTCCCTATAAATAGAGGGTTCTATTTAATTGTAATTCATGATCAGTAAGAATTGCCCCCCCCCCTCTCTACTTTGCTCTGCAATACTCTTCTTCTTTTATTGTTTTATAACACGTTATCAGCACAAGACTCTAATAGTAGAAGCTTTGGCATTGAGCAAAATAATGATTGTCAATTGTTCTATGAACTTCCTTCATGATTAAATTTTGGAATTAGGGTAAGTATTTTACTTTTCTCTTTCAAATTCTTGACATTCTATAATTTGATTTTAAATACAAGCAAAGACAATTAATAAATTGTGATTGCAACTCTAATGGAGTTTGAAAGAAATTATAACCATCCAAATTAAAGTGGTAAAATTTCTATGCCTTGCCATGATTAAATTCGTGTATGATTGTGGGCAAAGAATTGAAAACCCGCCCCATTAAATTTACTCAATTCTCATTCCCCTTAGAGAATGTGATAGCAGTATGTGATAAGTTTGAAAGAAGACAAAATTATTACCGTGAAGGTATCAATGGATGTGGACGTGGTAATAGACGAAATTATAATTGTCATCATTGTGATAATGAGAATAATAAGGATTCCCAAAATAATCTTTCACTTTGTGAATATAGTATTTGTTATTGATTTGACATGAGATTTATAAAGCACATGTAGATGATTATGGTCTATTAATAATATGAATGTGACAACATCTGATTTACGAATACATATTCATTCTTCAAAGAATATGAACGTGCTAGTGGTAGCGAATATGCCACACTCACCTCTAGAAGGAAGTTTGAGATGATATAAGAAAATAATGTCATTATTATGACATGAATGGTCACATACCTATTTTACGCCAAAATATTTTGGCATTATGATTATTAAAAGACAATAATGCAAGAAACATATCTTGCATATAATTTTGACAATAACCATAATGGTATAACTTTCTCTTTAATAGAGATATTCACCATATGGATGATGATGAATATGTGGTAGTACCAAATTAATTGAGAGCTCTCGAAGAGCAAATTATTATAATTTTGGAGAAACACAATTGATTACCAATAAGGTATTGTGTTGTAGTAAGTCTCAAAGAAACTTATTCAGTTTTCAAAGTATACGCGGAAGTGGTTAATTATATTGAGACTATAAATAAAGGAATGATTTAATATCTTATATTACTACAATTTATAGCAGGGTAATATATGTGAAAAGCTACCAACTTTATTCTTCAATTTGTAATACACAAATAAAGGAATACCACAATAAAATAAATGTTTATTGATATAATAACCCATATTACAATAAACCTAGAGTTTATCATAATTGCACACATCATGGTGTAAATCTGAAGTTTATCAATATTGATAATTTATTCAGTTGGCATAATTGGTTTAGCCATATCAATTTAAGTATGGTGTGAGAAAATAAAAGAGAATTCACATGGGTAAATATTAAAGAACTAGAAAGTTCTTTACAAATTCTCTTATATTGCTTGTTCTCATTAATTAATAGATCAACTGAAATTGAGATTGAATCCCATGAATGCTTGAAATATCAAAGGTGAATATGGGCTCATTCACCTGCCATGTATACCACATATGATGCATCTATGAGATGGTTACATGTACGATTATTATTAACCCGTAACATGGTATTTTGCGAGGTACGTAACTTGCTCTATAATTTAATTCGAGCATAATTTTCAGATTTTCTATTCAAGAAGTTCATCTTGATAAGTTGGTTTACATCACATGTGGTTTAGCAAAATGATTTATTGAGTTCCTCCACTTGATAGTTAGATAATTGCTTATGAGAACAAAGTTTTGTATATCAGTTTGATATACGTTATATACCAAAGTATATTATTTTCTTCCATCACAAGTGGTTCATGGTCAGGAACCAAATAATACCATCTTATTATTATTGATGTGCAGTTTATATTTTGATTAACACCATAAATCACAAAGATGAGTTCTCAAAGTTGAGGAAACAAGTTAGTTTTTCTAATATGGGGGGGGGGGGGGGGGGGGGGGAGAACAAGATACAACAATTGAGAAAAAGTTACATGGAATAAATTATCATTTATACATCAAGATCCTCAAATAAAATAATATGAACTTGAAGTTCATAAAAGTATAATTCATGTACAATTTTTTGCAAAGCTTGCAAGACGCATTTGCTGACCCAAAGAAAGTAACTATATCCTCATTGCAGATTCACATATTAAGTCCTAGAAGGACAGAGTCTATGGTAAGCTTAAAGTGTATAGATAATTGGTTTCAAATAAATTTCTTAATAAAGAAGGTGAGAAAATTAAATGATTAAAATGATCATAATAAAGGAGGAAAATGATCTAGAAGATCACATGACATAACACTTCATAATATATCATGAGAGATTCAGGTACCTGAATATATGAATGACGTGATCTACATGTTTTGTCATTATGAAAATATATTGAAACTGATATAAAATCTTTGTCAACGTCAGCCTTCAAGAAGCTAGTGCACAAGATAGGGATGTGAAGGTTCAAGGATGTGAATTGATGCTCTCATCAGGGGGAGTTAATGCGCGTTGCACTCTTTTCCCCTTACAAGGTTTTGTCCCACTGAGTTTTCTTTGCAAGGTTTTTAACGAGGCAACCAAAAGGCGTATTATTAGATATGTGTACTCTTTTTCCTTTTATAAATTTTTTTCCCATTGGGTTTTATTTTTGTTAAGGTTTTAACGAGGCACATTATCTGTTGGATAGACATTCAAGGGGGAGTGTTATTGTATGAGGATAAATCGGATGAATAGTGCGACTAGTTTGTATATACACGTGGCCGGTCCTGATGAAGTACAACACGAGGACGCCACCTTAAGAGGACGGCAACATTCAAGGACGTCCTCACTTATGGCCGTACGCCAAGAAGGGTACAGTCCCGCCTTTAAAATACCAAGCCGGCGGACCTGCCTAGGAGGACGTCCCCAATCTCCCCTGTTTTATATTCTAAATATACTTGTAATATCCAGGCATCAATGTAACAGTTGGGCGAGGGGGCCTGCTCCCTATATAAGAAAGGGGCTCCCCCCATTTGTAGGGATCGATCAATTTTTCATAAGACTATTCTCTCTCTATATCATTCTTCTCTCTATTATCAACATTTCCACTGCTCACTTATTATATATACTGCATTAAACTTTATTATCTTCATATATGAGCTACCCACGCACAATAATCCGACGATCGATCTTTGATTTATATTACCATTGATTCCGAATATCCCTTTGTTTATATTGATTGATTAGTTCAAAGGTATTCAACATCTTTTGGGTAAAACAATTTGGCGCCGTCTGTAGGGATTTCGAGAATCAAACTCGTAGTATACATTCGCGAGATCCGATAAAAAAAAAAGAAACTCTTTGAGGATGGCTGAAAGTAACACGCGACCACGGTTATGGCTGTAGTTATCACAATCCTCCTGAGTGCCATGAACGAGGCTGGGGGAAGCACAGCCATCAACGCCACTCCCTCTACTGCGCCTGAAGCTGAAACCTCCCCCATACCCCTGGGAAGGGACTCCAATCCGAAAGAGGCACCTCCAGCGGTTAGGAGGCTACTGGAGGAATGGCTGACTAGCACCCTGAGCAGCTTGGTGGAAAAACCACCGCAGGGTTGCGAAAATGCTGCTCCGGCTACCAGCAATACCACCGCAATAGACGAATAGGAAGAAACACAGACCAACAACCGACCTATCAAGACCCCGACGCACGATGACACACTAGCCTCCATCCTCAGAAAAATGAAGGAAATGAAGGGCGAAAACCAGGTCTTCTGCGACCTAATGAAGGAGCACCAAGACAGGGTTGATAAGATTCCCGGGGTGCCTAAACTACTACCGAAGAGGGACGTAGGAAGGTTCATGGAACAACCTTACTCCAAAGAAGCAACGCCCTACACCATCTCGAAAACCTTCAAGATGCCCCCATACCTGAAGGTATACGACGGAACCACCGACCCCGAGGATCATCTCATCCACTACGTCACCTCAGTAAAAGGTAGCGACTTATCTAAAGAACAGGTTCCGTCAGTGCTACTAAAGAAGTTCAGCGAAACACTAACCGGAGGAGCGCTAACCTGCTACTCTCAACTACCCGCCAAGGCGATCTCGATCTTCGAGGAAATGGCTGAAAAATTTGTCACCGCGTACGCCAGTGCCAAGAAAGCGGAAGCAAGGGTGAAAACATATTCGCCGTCCGACAGACCTCGGGCAAAGGCCTCAGGGACTTCCTCGCAAGGTTCAACAGGGTAAGAATGAGCCTGCCAAATGTGTCGGAAGGAATGGCGGTAGCGGCCTTCCAGAACGGGCTCAACAGGGACGGCTCCAGGGCCACCAAGAAGCTGCTGAGTCGTCTCATGAAGTACCCCCCGCCACTTGGGACGAGATCCACAACGCCTACTGTGCCGAGGTGCGGGCAGATGAAGAGGATCTCAACGGGCCAACCCGGCGGCTGGCTGCCGTGCACCCAGACGCAAGGAATGATCGACGACACGAGGGACGCCGGGAAATCCCTCCTCGCCCCAGCATGGAATGACACCAACCCTACGCAAGGTCATCACTCCCGCCCCCACGACACACGGATGATGTGCAGCATCAACGCCCCACTAAGAAACGACTGAGGTACGCCCCCTTTACTTTCATCACAAAACTTTTGTGTTTCGCCCTCA
Source organism: Nicotiana noctiflora (assembly GCA_032618575.1). Taxonomy (NCBI): domain Eukaryota; kingdom Viridiplantae; phylum Streptophyta; class Magnoliopsida; order Solanales; family Solanaceae; genus Nicotiana; species Nicotiana noctiflora. The sequence goes on along the minus strand of JASVEL010008125.1, from coordinate 88,935 downwards.
GAAGTGGTGTACGCACTGGAGAAGCTCGACACTAAGGTGTAGTGGCCCCAAAAGATGAAGTCGGACCCAACCACAAGGAAATCCAATGTCCTGTGCGAGTTCCATCGGGAACGAGGACATCAGACTGAAGACTGTATCGGCCTATGGTAGCAAGTCGCCAGAATGCTCAACCAGGGCTACCTGAAGGAACTACTCAGTGATAAGGGGAAAGATAATTTTGGCCGCGGGCGGGAGCACTCCAGGGGACCTCCAAAGCCACCTTCTTCGATGCGTACGGTAAACATGATCATCGGGGAGGGGGATGACGCCACCATCAACCACGTCAAGTTCACCAATGCACACCGACTGAAGAGAACTATCTCCCACGAACGGTATGAGGACCTCGAAGGAAGTATCACATTCGATAAGTATGACGCCAACGGTTTGTGTTTCCCTCAATATGATGCTTGTGAGCACGTGATTTTTACCCTATATATGAGTTATTCCCATAAAATTCAAAATAAACAATTTTTCCTTATTTTTTACAATTTTGCGTATTAATTAGTTGCATGAAAATTCATATAAAAAATACAAAAAATATGCATTTGCATTTAGGAATTTAATTTCACATTTTTTTAGTTTCAATTTGTTTTAGAACAAAATGTAAAGAAAATAACAAAAATGGTCCATCTTGCATTTTTAGTTTAAATATGTTTTAGTTTGCATTTTATTAATGGATAGGAAATAGATTTTAGTGTCAAGCATTTTAATAAAATTAGAAAAAATAACTAAAAAAAACAATTACAAAATAAATAGAATAAGTGGGCTATCTTAGTAAGAGACCTGAATTGGGCCATTTTTCCTAATTTTCCCTGGCCCAAATACCCAAAACCCACCTAATTGAGCCCAACTCATTACTAAACCCTACCCATGTCCCCACCTATAAAATACCTAGACAACAAAAGAGGACCTGGACCCTAAAAAATAGAAGGCAGCCGATACATACACAAAGAAGAAAAACGGGCGCAGCAATTGAGGACACCCCATCATTTTTGATTTCCAATAACTGACTCATATATTTTCAAAACTCATTGGAAGAGTCTAGGCATTGAAAAATTGGTAGAATATTTTTGAACAAAATACAATCAAGTCAATAAAAATCAGTCGGCGATTCGGAAGAGCCAAATCCGGCAGCCTCCACGGAAAAACAACCTTGACTGGCCGTAAAGAGTTATCAGTGGATTTGCTGTTTTGTCGCTGATTTTTGCTGAGTCCGCGTATCCGAGTTTCCCAGTTTCTTCTTCGTCTTTGTTTGATTCCGTTTCTGCCTGTGTCGCTACTGTCCAGTCGGAATTTACCCGGATGCTTTGCTGATTTTTGCGTGAGTTAGCTGGGTTTCGATTTCAATTTGGATTGCTATCCGAGATGTAGTTCGAGGTCAGAATCCGAGGTTGCCATTGAATTTTTCCATCCGGTCAGTTGGTTCCAGCTTCATGTTTTTTGAATTTTAGCTTGTTCGATTGTTTGGTCTGATAATATGCACAAGTGATTCGTTTGCCTTGGATAATTTACTACAATTACTAGTATCTAATTTTAAAATGTTTACTTCATTTGCAGCTAGCTTAACTATGTTTTTTGGTTGAATAAATATGAATTGTCACCCATCGCTTGCGATAATGGAAATAATCTTGTGTGTATCCTATGAATTAATCCAAAAGTTGCATTTTGTTTGGGTTCTGTTCTTAAAGTAGTGATTAATTGTGTGTTTAACTTGCAGTAGTACAATTACTCTAGTTATTTAACTTTCCTTTGGAGAACTGAATTGGAAATAGCATGCTACTAAAATTGCGTGTTAATGTTTTGGGGCTTGGATTCACTGGAAACGCATGTTTGTCGTTAAATTTGGGTAAATTATGATGCAAATTCTAATTACTGTTGATTGGGAGCTTCACTTAATTATTTGTCAAAGCTTCATTTTTTTTATGTTTGTTAGTCCCTATTAATTAGTTGTGATATTCTTGAAAATTTGAATTAGTATAATCTTCCTCCATGTTTTCCTTTGTCCAGATCTTATGAGTTAGCTATGTGGGAAAATGTATTGTTATTTTAGTTTAGAAATTATTTTCTATGATATTTTGGCGTTTGGTTTGTCAGAGTAGTTGGCATGTGATAGTTGTATATGGTGGAGGATAGAAGCTATTTAGTAAGTATAACTAATTATCGTTGTCAAATGTGCTCACTGCCATGACACTTGATTTTATTAATAAGACCCTTTGAATTGATTTGATGTGTGTCATATTAGCCAAAATGTATAACTATGGCTCTCATAATGTAATTTAGAAACTTGGGTAAAATCATTCGAGGCGTGTTATGCCAAACAAAAATGACAATTGCGTGGCCCTCTTTTATTATGAATTGATCCTTAGATCTCGAGGCGTGCCATTTAGCAAATTCCATGGCCCTCGCAAAATGCAAACGCGTAGTTGCTTTAGGCGCGTGTTTAATAATATTACTTTCCTAAATACGGGTGCGCATTTATGTGACCCAAATCTTACTCCCGGCGAAACTGAAATACATTAAAGTCACAGGCGTACTGGTTGCGGTGTGACTCGAAATGTGTTTTCGTGACGTCGCAATTCTTCTAAAATTAAAAGCGGAACATTTAAAGCACATAGTTGGAATATATAAGGAAATCAGATAAAAGCAAAAAATTGCAGTTGAGCGACCGTGCTAAAACCACGGAATCCGGGAGTGCCTTACACCTTCTCCCGGGTTAACAGAATTCCTTATCCAGGTTTCTAGTTTCGCAGACTGTAATACAAAGTCATAAATTTCCTCGGTTCGGGATTAAACCGGTGACTTGGGACACCATTATTTTCCCAAGTGGCGACTCTGAAAAATTAAATAAATTGATCCCGCTCCGACTGTCCTTTAAATGGAAAAAACTCCTTCCCTGATTATTATTGCATCTCTTCTCGGGGTGTAGTAGTAAACAGTGGCGGCACATTATATATGTGTGAAAAAAGGAGGTGTGACAGCTCTGGCGACTCTGCTGGGGATAAGTAACCCAGAACTTCGGTTCAGGGTTTAAGAATTCGAGCTCAGTTAAATTGTATTTTTTGCTTATATCTGATTTCATTATATGTCTTGATTAATATGCTACATGTTTACCGCTTTGATATTGCGTGAACTGTATATATAAAAATTGTGCCGAAAACCCTTCTCTTCTTCACTCCCGGGGATGTGCTTACTGGTTGAGACTCCCCTTTCTGTTAAGTCACCCAAAATTAAGAAAACAGAGGCCGGATATGTTACAAAGCCGATTGACTCCGCGGGTCACCGGTACGTAGCCCCCTCCTCGATCCGAGTTGTCCACTCGGGTACACGGTCTAGTACCAATGAAAAATCGGGATATTGAGCCTAGATTTAAGACGTTTATTTGCATCATATCTGACTTAGGGGACTCAACACAGGGGTTGGGTCCGTCTAGGACAGGTGACCCGGTAATCAAAAGACCGAGCATGTTAGATGCTGCATTTATTTGTTCTAGATTATTATGTTGATTGGCTAAATTCCTGAAAACAAAAAGAAAAATAATTTTAGAATAGAAAAATATCGAAATGTCGACGAAATGCTGTCGAAAGTTTGAGAAGAAATTTTGAAAAATAGGTAGAACAATTTTGTTGAAATAATTGGTCAAATAATCTGACCGAACTACGCAGGTTTGATTCTCGCCATTAGGTGGGATACGTAGGCAACCCTCAACGGGTCCAACCACCCCTTTTAAAAAATTAAAAAAAAATGTCGAAGTTTTAGTTTTCAATCAAATCAAAGTGATGCCGTTTTTGAAAATAGCCGAATGTTCCGAAAGGACGCCGGAAGGCTGTTTTTGCAAAAATGGCCACTTTGACTCTTTTCTTTTTGAATAATGGCCTTGAAATATTCCTTATGGAAATGTTGAAAGGCCACCCTTTTCAAAAAAATAAAAAATATGTGTGTGTGTTTTGGTCAATAAATCGAAGTGACGCTGTTTTTGAAAATAGCCGAATGTTCCGAAAGGACGCCGGAAGGCTGTTTTTGCAAAAATAGCCACTTTTGAATCATTTTTAATAATTTGCAGGCACAGCCTTGAAATATTCCTTGTGGAAATGTTGCAAGGCCATAGCCGCAAAATCAAGTCCGGGTTCACACCCATTTTGCAAAAATAACCAAAAAATGTCAAATTTTTTATTTTGTTATAAATAAGTCGGGTGATGCTATTCTTGCTTAAAATAAGCCGAATGTCCCTCAAAAGGACGCCGGAAGGCCGTTTTTGCAAGAATAGCCACTTTGAGTCATTTGTAAATAATTTTGGACACAGCCTTGAAATATTCCTTCGCGGAAATGTCGAAAGGCTGTATCCGCGAAAATCAAGTTTTGAGTCATCACTCAACTTTACAAAATAACCACTTTATCAAATAAGCCATTACATGGCCGGAATTTTGCTGAAATAGCCACATTTTTGCATTTTAACTTCCTCAGTCTTGTGTTGGCCTGTGTCGGTGCTGAACGATGCCCCATAGGCCCCAGGAAAAAAATTTGAATTTGCATCTTCTTAAATAAAATTTTGCAAAAAGAGCCACTTTGTCTAAATAAGCCATTACATGAGCCACATGATAAAAAAAAATTTCAAGCTTATTTTACTTAAACAAAATTTTGCAAAAAATAGTCATTTTGTCAAATAAGCCGTTATGTGGCCAATTTTTGTAGAAATAGTCATAATTGACACCAAAAATTTTCTTATTCTTGTAGAAATCTCCTACACAAGTTTCTAGTTGGAGTCGGCTTCTATAATTTTCCTCCAAAGAAAAATCGAAAAAAAAAATAAAAAAAAATCAAATAAACATCTCTTTATTTCTTGCATTAATTTGCAAGAACTACGCTCGGTTTGATTCATGCGGGGTCATGATACGTAGGCAATCCACATAGGATTCGACCATGTCCATAACCAAAAAGAAAAAAAATGAAAAAAACCTCAAAAAGGGAAAAACAAAAGAAAATAGCAGAAAAAAAAACAAAGGAAATCAATAAGCGGAATACCTTAACGCTAACATGATGGTTTCATTTTGTTAATCCAGAAAGTTGAGGTGGTTGGTTGTGGTAAATTGGAAAGCAAGATTCAAGGAAAATGATAACCAACATCGGAGCTATTGCGAGTGCTCAAGAGACTCAGGGTCAAAAAGTTCAACAAGGGTCTGCTGTGGTAGAGGAAAATAGGACACTGTGACGACAAATGACCAAAATGCGTCAAGCATGGGCCAATGGCCAAGGACAGCCTTCTCATAAGTAACAATCTGCTATACAGCAAGAACAGTACCACTCTCCCGAGTACCACTCGTACTCGTTTGACCTTCCTGCAAACATTGAGAAGCCTACCCGAAAGAAGGTACAGGAAGAAATGGCCCAAAGATTGAAGAGATTAGAACAACGGCTGAAAAACGCGCAAGAAATGGCAGGTCAAAAGAGTGTTGCCTTCAGAGATCTTTGTATGTTCCCCGATGCTCACTTGCCGCCTGGTTTCAAGATTCCCAAATTAGAAAATTATGATGGACGCGGAAATCCCATAGCCCACCTGAAAAGGTATTGCAACCAATTGAGAGGTGTGGGAAGAAAAGAAGAATTGCTTATGGCTTATTTTGGGGAAAGCCTCTCGGGAGTAGCATCTGAATGGTTTTGGAATCAGGACGCATCTGGTTGGCACGTCTGGGATGATTTGGCACGAGCCTTTATCAAATAGTTTCAATACAATATTGACGTCACCCCAAACCGCATTTCCCTTTCTAAATTGAAAAAGAAACCAACTAAAAGTTTCAGGGAATATGGCATCAAATGGAGAGAGCAGGCAGCGAGAGCTAAGCCACCCATGAATGATCACGAGTTGGCCACTATTTTCCTTCAGGCTCAAGAGTCGGATTACTTTCAAAACATGATATCTGCAGTTGGTCACTCCTTTGAAGAAATAATCAAAATGAGAGAAATGGTGGAAGATGGTCTTAAGACAGGCAAAATTATAAGTCAAGCAACTCTCAAAGATGCGGCTCAGGATGTCCAAAGTGAATTCAGTGATGTGAATGGGAGGGATGACGAAATCATGATGACATCAGGGTCGAGAAGAGGTCCTATGAGAACATCTCAAAGGTATACACAACCTCATCAAGTTTTCCATGACCCTCTTAAGCATTACTACCCGCCTCAGAACCCTCCATACTCTGTTGATCCAGTCCGGTATGTTGCTCAATCCTCAAAACACCCAAGAAAGCGAGCCCGAACATCACAAAATCTTTACCAGCCTCCGCAAAATTTTCAAATACCTTATAACCCACATCCAAGCCAGGGGTATGGAAATGAACAGAAGTTGAAAGATAATTTTACACCAATAGGAGAGTCCTATGCAAGCTTGTTTGAGAAGCTAAAACGACGTGGCGTGATTGCACCCATCCCTCCAAATCGGGTGGACCGATGTGCGAGAAGTTTTGACTCATCCAAAAGGTGTGAATACCACTCCAATGCCCTGGGGCACGATGTTGAAAGTTGTCGGGATTTGAAAAGAGAGATAGAAAGAATGATTCAGGAAGGAATAATTGCGGTCCAAGGCAGTGGCATCCAAAACATTGCACAGAATCCTTTACCTGCACATAACGGAGCACATTTTGTGGGAATGATGCCCGGTGACGTGGGTGATGAAAATCTTCTTGGGAGGTCAACTGAAGTTGAAGATATTGAAACAGAAAGTGATCTTGGCAACATTAATGCAAAATTCAGTGGCTAGGATGCCATGCTTGTCAATTGGGAAGGCGCTCCGTCTCTTGGAGTTTAGGTGGTATATTTTGGTGTCATCTCTTTTGCCCGGGTTATTTCAGGGTTGTAATCCGGACGTTGTCTTGAGAGTCAAAACCCTTCTATCTTTCCACTTTGCTTTGTTTAGTAATAAATTTGTTTAGTGCTTTCTAGGTTTGTAATTCTAGTCTAGTCTGTTCGATTTGTTGTTCGTCTTGTTGTTTCAACCCATCAGTTTAATACAACTCTTTGTTTCCCGTCATTTCTAGTCATTCCATTTCTAATTACTTTACCATTCTTCTCATACTGATTTTAGCAACATGACATGCACATAATTCTAAGCCTGATTTTAAAAGTCAATGAAACAATGTTGAAGATGTAATGATACTCGGAAGAAATAAAAACATATTGGAATACTGTGAAGCCGGAATCAAGTGAACATTAGGGAAAGCGTAACATAAAGAAATGCCGTGGAAATGCATCATGCTTCATCGGTTTAAAGCCAAAGGCAAGAGTACCCCAAGGTTAAAGGAACCATTCGTGGTATCGGGATTGTTGCCCAATGGCACTGAGAGTCATCAAGGCAAATATGTGAATCAATCAAAGGTGTTTAATTGTGTAGTTTGTACTTGGTAGGTTTTGAAGATTGGAATGACGAAGGCGTTTTATTCGGCTATCCAAACACTTTATCCATTGATATCCCTTTGAGCCTTATTATATTTTCTTTCATACCTCTCTTTCGGAATCAACAACAAAAATTGAGAACTGAGTGGGGAAATCAAATGAAAAAAAAAAAAAAAAAAAAAAAAAAGAGAAAAGAGAAAAGAAAAAGAAAAGAAAGAAAAAGAATGCAAAGAAAAATCGGGAGAAGTCAAGATGCAACAATGAATACGGACGTAGTACGAACTACGTTTAACTTGATCCCGAAAGGGTACGTGGGCAGCCTCACTGAGGTTCAGTCACAATAAAGAAAAATCCAAAAAAAAATCCCCCAAGAAAGAAACTGGGGCATGAGTTATGGTTATTGAAGAAACAAGATTCCGAAAGTTGTAATCTTTAACCCACGTTTAAAATAATTTGAGCCTTTTATATCTTTTTTTCTATATCCCATCCAAAAGCCCGCATTACAGTCCAAAGGAAGACCTTCCGATCAATCTTCAAGAAATGTCGAGTCAAGCAAATAAAGGTGAATCACATCAGGGGCAACACTCCAATCCGAACAAAGGAGAATGAATAAATCAAGATGATGAGAACCACCACGAGACTCCAAGATGAGAGAAATTAAAATGAGAGAGTCTTATCGGTGAAAACCCGCACGAGCACCGTAAGGCGACGGTGAGTCGAGAGAAAGAAAGAGCAAATGAGAGAGGCTTGATGGTGAAAACCCTATGGGCACTACAAGTCGACTAAGGATCAGATCAAAGAAATGAAGTGTTGAAGACCGGTTTCACGGCAGAACTTGCAACAGGAGTTGAACATCAGATTCAAAAGGCTGAAAGTGCATATCAGGGTCGCTAAAGTCGTTATTCACATCCGATAGGTCATTATTCTGTAGGTTTCTTGTTAGGAATTGTACTTTCCTTTCTCTCTATTCTTCATACCTTCTTTTACCCTCCCTCTCTTGAGTCTTTCGGGTCATAACAAGTAAAAGGAATGATTTCAAAATTTGCCACCAAGCTTTCCAATTGCACAAGATGGGATTTGGTCAACACGACGATTGTCGTAAGTCGGGAAAAGACAAGGCCAGTAAGCCAATAGAGAAACATGTGCAATGAAGTGGATAACAATAAAATTGTTTGGGGTTCATACAAGACGCAAAGGTCGGCAAAGTGCCAATTCGAGAAAATATAACAAATGGAAATAGGGGAGTGTATTCTGACAAAGGAAAGAGCCGGTCAAGAAACACCCCAAGGTTGTCCAATGAAATCATTGAAGAAATCGTAGACTTCAAGATCGGAATTGTGGGATCCGTCAAGAATGGAAGAACATACATGCCTAAAGAGAGGCGGATTTTGAACAAAGAAGAAGTGAAAATGGATAGTCGGTGAACAGGCCAAGCATTCAAGCGGAAAGTTCAAGGCCACAACCAACCACCGCATTTTTAAACTGACAGAGTTTTCTTTGCTTTGAAATAGGAGCAAAAGATATTGTCAAACTGGGGCAGAAAAATTTTCCTGAAATCGGATAGTCATCCGAAGAGCATGAAGGCGAATCCATTTGTTGTTTTTGGAGATGAACAATTCAAGTTGAAAGGTAAATGAAGCAAGTATCGGAGAATGATACAATCTTAGTCTGTTGAAACTTTCTCCTAAGACAAAAGGTCTTAGAAAGGTGAATGAAGCAAGTATCGGAGAATGATACAATCTTAGTCTGTTGAAACTTTCTCCTAAGACAAAAGTCTTAGTCCGATGAATTTTTCACCTAAGATGAATGGATAAAATCTTAGTCCGTTGAATCTTTCTCCCAAGATAAAAGTCTTGGTCTGATGAATTTTTCACCTAAGATAAAGGGATAATGCAATTTGAAAAGAAAAGGGCAAAAGCTGAAAAAGAAAGGAAAGATTTTTGAAATTGAAAGACTTAAGAAAGTCTGAATTGCAAAAGGACCCAGTCTGATGAATTATCTCCTGGAGTCATAAACTCAGTCCGATGGATAATCCTCCTGAGATTCTGAATTGCCAATGGACCCAGTCTGATGAGTTATCTCCTGGAGTCATAAACTCGGTCCGATGGATAATCCTCCTGAGACCATACAAATGAATAGACCCAGTCTGAAGAGTTATCTCCTGGAGTCATAAACTCAGTCCGATGGTTAATCCTCCTGAGATTACATTGAAATGGACATAGTCCAGTAAGATACAATCTTAGTCTGTTGAATCTTTCTCCCAAAAGTCTTGGTCTGATGAATTTTTCACCTAAGATGAAAGGAAAGAATCTTAGTCTGCTGAAACTTTCTCCCAAGATAAAAGTCTTGGTCTGATGAATTTTTCACCTAAGATAAAGAGATAATGCAATATGAAAACAAAAGGAAGGCAGAAGCCAATGAAAGTAGAAGTTGGAAAAGGAAATGAAGGCATAATTTGAAACGAAAAGGAAAGGCATAATTTGAAAGGTAAAATCAGAAGTTGGAAAAGAAAGAAAGGCAAAAGCCGAAAAGAAAGGAAAGTATAAATAGACCTAGTCCGAAGAGTTATCTCCTGGAGTCATAATCTCAGTCCGATGGAAATTCCTCCTGAGATAACACAGAAAATAGACCCAGTACGAAGAGTTATCTCCTGGAGTCATAAACTCAGTCCGATGGTTAATCCTCCTGAGATTACATTGAAATGGACATAGTCCAGTGAGAATGAAAATCTTAGTCTGTTGAAACTTTCTCCTAAGATTAAATGTCTTAGTCTGATGAATTTTTCACCTAAGATAACCTTCAGTCAAGGTAACACAAGTTTTTAATCGCATAGCACGTTTAATTTCTGTTAGGCGCCCACCTTCAAACACGGGAATATTTTCTGCATTGCACGTTTAATTTCTGTTAGGTGCCCACCTTCAAATACGGGAATATGTTTCTGCATCGCATTGCACGCTTAATTTCTATTAGGTGCCCACCTTCGAATACGGGAATATTTTTCGCATCGCATTGCACGTTTAATTTCTGTTAGGTGCCCACCTTCGAATACGGGAATACTTTTCGCATCGCATTGCACGTTTAATTTATGTTAGGTGCCCACCTTCGAATACGGGAATATTTTTCTGCATCGCATTGCACGTTTAATTTCTGTTAGGTGCCCACCTTCGAATACGGGAATATTTTTCTGCATCGCATTGCACGTTTAATTTCTGTTAGGTGCCCACCTTCGAATACGGGAATATTTTTCTGCATCGCATTGCACGTTTAATTTATGTTAGGTGCCCACCTTCGAATACGGGAATATTTTTCTGCATCGCATTGCACGTTTAATTTCTGTTAGGTGCCCACCTTCGAATACGGGAATATTTTTCTGCATCGCATTGCACGTTTAATTTCTGTTAGGTGCCCACCTTCAAATACGGGAATACTTTTCTGCATTCGCATTTTTAATTTCTGTTAGGCGCCCACCTTCTAACACGGGAATATTTTTCTGCACTGCATCTCATACATGTCTGCATTTAAAAAGAAAAAAAAAGAGAAAAAAAATGAAAAAAAATGATGAAAGTCTGATATTCAAAAGCATGATGTGCCCAGTCACCATACTGGGGCAGAAAAAATCTCTCTTTGGTTGTTTATTTTGTCACAAGCATGGGTCCACCTGGAGAATGGACGAATGCTTCATATTGAAGAAGTTGAACAAGTTCAAGGCAATAACAATAATGCAAGTGTAAGAGAAATACAAGTCAAGGCTCAGCAACTAGGAGCCCACTTGAAATCATGGGCACTATATGTCCGGACTTGATCCAAAAGCTGAAGAAGATTGAACCAACACCTGCGGCTAACAAGCATCAAGATTCAGATCAGGGTCCGCATGAAGCACCAACCAACTCAAGATCAAGCTTCGGAAGACTCATAGATAGGAATTTTGTAACTCGTAGCTGATAGGTTTAGTTAGTCTTTTTCAATTTTGATGTAATAACGGGACAGCGGACCGGAGCCTCGGACGGAACCTCGACTCTCAACCTTGATACTCCATCACTCCCGAACTACACTGACCTGATTCCTGTTTAGCCCAGGATATGAAGGCAACCTCTGAAGGAGGGTGCGGTCAAAGCTTTTCAAAATGCTTCACAACGGAATACTCGAACGGGTAAAAATCGTTCATAGTTGCTCACTTATCTTTGCACGGAAAGCCCTTCGTGTCAATTGGAGGAGGCCGTTGTGAGCACGTGATTTTTACCCTATATATGAGTTATTCCCATAAAATTCAAAATAAACAATTTTTCCTTATTTTTTACAATTTTGCGTATTAATTAGTTGCATGAAAATTCATATAAAAAATACAAAAAATATGCATTTGCATTTAGGAATTTAATTTCACATTTTTTAGTATTTCAATTTGTTTTAGAACAAAATGTAAAGAAAATAACAAAAACGGTCCATCTTGCATTTTTAGTTTAAATATGTTTTAGTTTGCATTTTATTAATGGATAGGAAATAGATTTTAGTGTCAAGCATTTTAATAAAATTAGAAAAAATAACTAAAAAAAAACAATTACAAAATAAATAGAATAAGTGGGCTATCTTAGTAAGAGACCTGAATTGGGCCATTTTTCCTAATTTTCCCTGGCCCAAATACCCAAAACCCACCTAATTGAGCCCAACTCATTACTAAACCCTACCCATGTCCCCACCTATAAAATACCTAGACAACAAAAGAGGACCTGGACCCTAAAAAATAGAAGGCAGCCGATACATACACAAAGAAGAAAAACGGGCGCAGCAATTGAGGACACCCCATCATTTTTGATTTCCAATAACTGACTCATATATTTTCAAAACTCATTGGAAGAGTCTAGGCATTGAAAAATTGGTAGAATATTTTTGAACAAAATCTAATCAAGCCAATAAAAATCAGTCGGCGATTCGGAAGAGCCAAATCCGGCAGCCTCCACGGAAAAACAACCTTGACTGGCCGTAAAGAGTTATCAGTGGATTTGCTGTTTTGTCGCTGATTTTTGCTGAGTCCGCGTATCCGAGTTTCCCAGTTTCTTCTTCGTCTTTGTTTGATTCCGTTTCTGCCTGCGTCGCTACTGTCCAGTCGGAATTTACCCGGATGCTTTGCTGATTTTTGCGTGAGTTAGCTGGGTTTCGATTTCAATTTGGATTGCTATCCGAGATGTAGTTCGAGGTCAGAATCCGAGGTTGCCATTGAATTTTTCCATCCGGTCAGTTGGTTCCAGCTTCATTTTTTTTGGAATTTTAGCTTGTTCGATTGTTTGGTCTGAAAATATGCACAAGTGATTCGTTTGCCTTGGATAATTTACTGCAATTACTAGTATCTAATTTTAAATTGTTTACTTCATTTATAGCTAGCTTAACTAAGTTTTTTGGTTGAATAAATATGAATTGTCACCCATCGCTTGCGATAATGGAAATAATCTTGTGTGTATCCTATGAATTAATCCAGAAGTTGCATTTTGTTTGGGTTCTGTTCTTAAATTAACGATTAATTGTGTGTTTAACTTGCAGTAGTACAATTGCTCTAGTTATTTAACTTTCCTTTGGAGAACTGAATTGGAAATAGCATGCTACTAAAATTGCGTGTTAATGTTTTGGGGCTTGGATTCACTGGAAACACATGTTTGTCGTTAAATTTGGGCAAATTATGATGCAAATTCTAATTACTGTTGATTGGGAGCTTCACTTAATTATTTGTCAAAGCTTCATTTTTTTTATGTTTGTTAGTCCCTATTAATTAGTTGTGATATTCTTGAAAATTTGAATTAGTATAATCTTCCTCCATGTTTTCCTTTGTCCAGATCTTATGAGTTAGCTATGTGGGAAAATGTATTGTTATTTTAGTTTAGAAATTATTTTCTATGATATTTTGGCGTTTGGTTTGTCAGAGTAGTTGGCATGTGATAGTTGTATATGGTGGAGGATAGAAGCTATTTAGTAAGTATAACTAATTATCGTTGTCAAATGTGCTCACTGCCATGACACTTGATTTTATTAATAAGACCCTTTGAATTGATTTGATGTGTGTCATATTAGCCAAAATGTATAACTATGGCTCTCATAATGTAATTTAGAAACTTGGGTAAAATCATTCGAGGCGTGTTATGCCAAACAAAAATGACAATTGCGTGGCCCTCTTTTATTATGAATTGATCCTTAGATCTCGAGGCGTGCCATTTAGCAAATTCCATGGCCCTCGCAAAATGCAAACGCGTAGTTGCTTTAGGCGCGTGTTTAATAATATTACTTTCCTAAATACGGGTGCGCATTTATGTGACCCAAATCTTACTCCCGGCGAAACTGAAATACATTAAAGTCACAGGCGTACTGGTTGCGGTGTGACTCGAAATGTGTTTTTGTGACGTCGCAATTCTTCTAAAATTAAAAGCGGAACATTTAAAGCACATAGTTGGAATATATAAAGAAATCAGATAAAAGCAAAAAATCGCAGTTGAGCGACCGTGCTAAAACCACGGAATCCGGGAGTGCCTAACACCTTCTTCCGAGTTAACAAAATTCCTTATCCGAATTTCTAGTTTCGCAGACCGTAATACAAAGTCATAAATTTCCTCGGTTCGGGATTAAACTGATGACTTGGGACACCATTATTTTCCCAAATGGCGACTCCGAAAATTAAATAAATTGATCCCGTTCTGACTGTCCTTTAAGTGGAAAAACTCCTTCACTGATTATTATTATATCCCTTCTCGGGGTGTAGTATTAAATAGTGGCACCTGCACATTTACGTTTTTACGTTACGTATGTGCATATGAAAAAAGGAGGTGTGACAATGCTTTAGTTATTACCCTGTGTATCATCGATACCGATGTCAGGAGAGTCATGATCAATGATGGAAGAGGCGCCTGCATCATTCATCCAAGAGTCCTCACTCAGATAGGACTCGAGGACCGAATCACTCCCAGGTGCATAAATCTAACCAATTTTAACAATGCAGTGGAACGCACGTCAGGAGAAGTGACCCTGCTCGTCCTGGCGGGAGGTGTCACCCTAGAAACGACCTTCCATGTGATGAACTAGGAGACAACCTACAACGTCATCATTGGACGCACATGGATACACGCCATGCGAGCGATCCCATCAAGCCTGTACCAAGTAATCAAATTCTTTACCCCATGGGGAATATTCAGCATCAAAGGGGAGCCGCGCACATTGCAAGAATGTTATAAAATAACTTAAGATTGTTCTCACACCAGACAACTGAGCGGGGCAAGTGCGAAGTCATAGCAATTAACCACGTCGGGGACTCAAGCAGACCCGACGACCGACGCCATAAGGGATCCAGGCATCAAAAAAGCTTTCAATGCTACGGCCGAGAAGCTCGACTTGGTTCAGCTAGACCAGAACGACCCTGAGAAGAAGGCCTACATCGGTCACGGGCTCGTGAACCCGGGTAAGTACCATGAACTTTTGACTAAACATGCAGACACATTTGCTTTTTCCCATGCAGACATGCCAGGGATCTCACCAGATATCGCCACACATCGGCTCAACGCGGATCCATTACATCCACCAGTGAAACAAGGCAGGAGAAAATTCAATGCCGCCATCAATGAGGCAGTCCAGGAGGAGGTAGGCAAGTTACTAGCCAACGGTTCCCTCAAAGAGTCAAAGTACCCGCAATGGATCGCCAACGTGGTAATGGTCAAGAAAAAAAGCAGAAAATGGAGGATGTGCGTGGACTTCACCGACTTGAACAAGGCCTGCCCTAAAGACTCCTTTCCCCTTCCCACATCGATCAGCTGATCGACGCCACAACATGGCACGAGCTATTGAGCTTCTTGGACGCCCATTCCGGCTATAATCAAATTCTGATGGCCGAGGAGGATCAGGAAAAAACCACCTTCATCACCCACCAAGGTACTTACTGCTACAGGGTGATGCTCTTCGGGATGAAGAATGCGGGGGCCACTTACCAGATTTTGGTCACTTAGATGTTCAATAAACAACTCGAGAAGACCATGGAGGTTTATATTGATGACATTCTGGTTAAATCGACAAAAAAGGAGGACCATATCGATCACCTACGAGAGGCCTTCGAAATATTGAACAGTTACGAGATGAAGTTACACCCTGAAAAGTGCGCTTTTGGCGTAGCATCTGGGAATTTCCTCGGTTTCCTTGTATCACAGAGGGGGATCAAGTTCAACCCCAACCAGATCAAGGAAATTGCCTCGATACCCAAAGCGCTCACCAGCCAAAAACAGGTTTAGAAGTTGACAAGCCGAATAGCCGCCCTCTCTCGCTTCATCTCCCGATCATCAGACATGTGCCACAAGTTCTTCAATGTGTTGAGGAAGGATAACGGTTTCCACTGGAATGTCGAGTGTGTCAAGGCCCTCCATGAATTAAAAGCGTACCTAACATCCCCACCACTATTGGCAAAGGCGAAACCAAACGAACCCCTGCTAATATATCTGGCCATCTCCGAGGTTGCAGTCAGCGCGGTGCTCGTCCGCGAGCAGAAAGGTACGCAATCACCTATCTATTACATTAGTAAGACTGTAGTGGATGCCGAGACTCGGTACCCACACCTCGAGAAGCTGGCACTGGCATTGATCACGGCTTCCCAAAAGCTGAGACATTACTTCCAATGCCACCCCATCCGGGTAGTGACCACCTTCCATCTAAGAAGCATCCTACACAAGCCCGAACTGTCGGCCCGTCTTGCCAGATGGGCTATAGAGCTCAAGGAGCACGATATTACCTATATCCCTAGAACCATCATCAAATCACAAGTCCTCGCCGACTTTATAGCCGACTTCAGCACCGGCCTCTCGCCTGAAGGAGGCTCTGCAAACGGCCCCTAACATAGACCCCTGGATACTCCACACCGATGGGGCCGCGAACACCTCGGGATTGGGATTGGGACTCGTTCTTGAGGTCCCCACGGGAGAAGTCATTTTCCAGTCCATACGATGCCCCGAGATGACTAACAACTAAGCAGAGTACGAAGCTGTTATTGCATGTTTGAAATTGGCCGCCAGATACGGGGCTCGCCGACTGGTCTTGCACTGCGACTCACAACTTGTGATAAATCAAGTCGCCAGAGCCTACCAGATGAAGGAACAAAGATTACAAAAATATCAAGCCAAAGTCTGTAAATTGATGGCCCAATTCGACGAATGTCGCTTCGAGCAAGTACGTGGTACATAACACCGAAGTCGACAGATTGGCAAAACTGGCCGCAGCGGCTGCGAACCTGAGAAAAGAAAGCACTGTCACCCTCATGCATTCCGCCATCGATCGCAGCGAGGTATTCTCTTTGCACCTAACATAGGACTGGTGCAACCAGTTCCTTTCATACTTGCAGGAAGGGCAGCTACCGCATGACAAAAAAGAAACCAGAAAGCTTCGCACGCAAGCAGCTAGATACTGCCTGATGAACGACGACCTCTACAAAAGAACTTGTGGAGGACCCCTGTCCAAGTGCCTGGGGCCCAACCAGACGACTCCGGTACTGGAAGAAGTCTATGAGGGTCATTGTGGCACCCATACAGGAAATAGAGCACTCGTGCGGTGTCTGATACGGGCTGGTTATTACTGGCCCATAATTAAGAAAGACGCAGCAGACTACGTCCGACGATGCGAGAAGTGCCAAAGGTTCGCTCCCATGATACATCAGCCGGGGGAACCTCTCCACTCGGTCACTTCCCCATGGCCATTCATCAAATGGGGGATGGATATAGTCGGACCGCTGCCTCCCGGACGAGGAAAGGTACGATTTTTGTTAGTTTTAACGGACTATTTTTCTAAATGGGTAGAAGCAGGCGCCTACGCCCAAATCCGCGAGCAAGAAGTCATAGCCTTCATCTGGAAGAACATCATCTGTCGCTTCGGCATCCCCAAGGAAATAACATGCGACAACGGACGATAGTTCATAGGACAAAGGACGACCGACTTTTTTGACAAATGACACATCAAAAGGATACTCTCAATGCCATATCACCCAGCCGCCAACGGCCAAGCAGAATCATCCAACAGGACTATATTAAACATTCTGAAGAAGAAACTTGAAGACGCCAAGGGATTGTGGCCTGAACTGCTACCAAAAGTATTGTGGGCACATAGAACCACCCCCAAATCCTCCACAGGAGAGACTCCCTACTCATTAGTCTACGAAACTGACGCCGTCATACCAGTTGAGGTCGACGAACCAAGTCTCAAATATTCGCACATAAGCGGAGATGAGAATGACACAAGCCGACTACAAGACCTGGACGAGGCCGAAGAAAGAAGAGAAATGGCCCATGTCAGGTTAGTGGTGCAAAAATAACATATCGAGAGGTACTACAACAAAAGGACGAAAATTTGCCCACTCAAGACGGGCGATTACGTACTAAAAGCCAAGACACTGGCATCAAAGGATCCCAACGAGGGAAAGTTAGGAACCAATTGGGACGGACCCTACAAAATCATCGCGGTAGCAGACAAGGGTGCCTTCAAACTGGAGACCATGGATGGAAAGATACTCCAAAACAACTGGAATATCTCACACCTCAAGCGTTTCCACTTCTAAGAGACACCCCCCAAGTCGTACTCTTTTTCCCTCCTCCGGGTTTTGTCCCAATCGGGTTTTCCCGGAGAGGTTTTTAATGAGGCGACGAAAGAGATGTCCGAAATCGCTTGCATATCTATTCTGATGTGCTAAGCACACCGGTCGGTACGAATAGCACATCACAGGGACTAGGTCTACGGCCATATTGTGTGAAAGGCTACGGCCATCTCCAATGAATGAAGGGCTACAACTATATTGTATGAAAGGCTACGGCCATCTCCAATGAATGAAGGGATACGACCATATTGTATGAAAGGCTACGGCCATCTCTAATGAATGAAGGGCTACGGCCATATTGTATGAAAGGCTACGGCCTCCTCCAGACGGAACAAAAGGCTGAAGCCTAAAAACATATAAAGGAGAAGGCTACGGCCTCCTCCAGATGGAACAAAAGGCTAAAGCCTAAAAACATCTAAAGGAGAAGGCTACGGCCTCGTCCGGATGGAACAAAAGGCTAAGGCCTAAAAACATCTAAAGGAGAAGGCTACGGCCTCATCCAGATGAAGCAAATGGGTAAGGCCTAAAATGTCAAAAGAAGAAAGCTGTGGCCTCCGCCAGGAAAAACAAAAGCCTAAGGCATCAACAATTAAAAGTTAATGGCACGGCCTCTCCGAGGCAAAACGATGGGACGAAAGGACGGCCGCGCAAAATGCATAAGCCCGACCTCGCCCAAACTGGGACTCAAGCCAAGTGCCTTCGACATCAAACTATTGGTTCGCCCCAGTCCAAGAATGAATTCAGGTAGAGGGACCCTCGCCATACAAATTAAAGACTAAGGTCGACCTCGACAACACAGAAGTAAAATAAAAAAGAGAAAAAAGGAAGACTTGAGACATTAACTGAAAAGAATACTTTATTAAAATGTCTATACACATTTACAAAGGGGAGGGGGCTACAAACTACAAGAATACCTAAAACCCTACTCAACTATCATAGTCTCCGCCATCTCCTATAGCCCCATCGGCGTCGTCCTCGCCATCGTCCCGGAGTATCCTCTCGATCCAGGACCAAGTGCCTAGCTGATCCACATCAGCAAAGGATCCGCCCATCTGGGCTGAGGAGTTAGTGTCGTAGTCACAGGCTTCACGAGCCACCCTCACCAGGCGACGCTGCTCGTCGACCTCTGCCTCGGTAGCCCTGCCAGCGGCCTGCAATTTCTCGAACATAGTTTGCCTCGCCTCGGCATATACCAATATATCCTGGGCTTCGTGAGGAACGTCCCCAACTGGGCCAACGGCCTCCGCAAGGCGAACAGCCGCCGCTTGAGCCGAAGTCGCTTGAAGCTCGGACGACAAAGCATCGACCTTGGCGCGAAGCTCACCTGCCTCCAGTATGGCTACGCGACCCATATACATTTCCCCCTCCCGCTGTTGGGGGAGGCTCTCTAACTCGGCTTTCCGAGTCACAGCAGCAAGCAAGTCATCATCCACCTTTTTAATCTGCTCCATCTACTTATGCAGCTATTCCTCTAGCGACTAAACGCTCTCTCGGAGGAGGCAGAATTCCAGGTCCTTGGAAAAAAATTCCAAGAGCATCTTGTGCTTCTCCCAAGCCTCCTTGTATTTTTTCGACGCCTTCCGAAGGGTATTCAGTTTCTTTCGGTCCCTTTGGCTCCGCTCCACCTCCAGAATGAGAGTCTACAAAAAAATAAAGACAAGTTAAAGCCTTGAAACGAAAGAATAGCAAAAGAAAAGGGTAATGTACATATCAAGTCATACCTTGTAGGGCGGCACCAACCACTCGGCGAGACAGGTCGCAGTCGCTCACCGACTTTACCGACTCTGCCTCGGCATCACCGTACAATAAGGCAAAGTCCGTCATGGCATCCCCACTCTCCTCCAGCAGATTGTAGCCCGTCAGAATCAGAATTCGACGTACCTGACCCACCTCCAGCGTGTCCGTCCCAGCTTGCTCCCGCGATGGCACATCTACCGGTTCTAAGGCTGCCCCAGCGCCCGCAGGCTCAGCGGCAACAGCAGATACGCTGTTGCCCTCAGCATTTGGAGCGGTAGTGCTCACCTCGGCCGCACTCAACACTGCGGCTCTCACCAGACGAATGGCATCGCCCAGCAGGACTGGCCTCGACTCAGGTCGACGAGCTGCCGGTTGCTTTCTGTCCTTGGTCCATGACCACTCCCTTCCCGATGAGCAACCTGCGCCTCTTCCGCTCTACCGGTTCATCTCTAGTAGGAGCACCGTCTTCAGTAGGAAGGGATGAGGGCTCTGTGTCCGCCCCGGGCACCTGGTCAATAGCCGGCTCAGGCACGGAGCAAGAAGGACCGGGAGCGCCCGATAATAAGGACTCCTGAATGGCGCGGGCAAGATCTGGGTCGGCGACCCCGGCACCCCCGTCGCCAGATGCGACTACGTCCGTCGGTCCCTCCTCGGGTTGGGCAACCTTAGGAAGACCCTGTCTGACAGAGGTCACGAGCTCTATCTCCGAAGTTGCGGGACTAGCGGCACGACGCCTCCTTCTTCGTGTCACGTCCCGAGCTACAGCAAGATAAAAAAATAAATATACATCAGTTACGGTGACACCTAAAACAAAAGAGAAGAAAGACAGAAATTAGCAAGTTGAGACCATACTTGGAAGGCCGCACTTCAAACCGAAGGCAGCCCACGTCCTGCACTCCTCGGCCTAAGGGATCAGTTGATTCACCCACGCCCTAATGTCGGGGACAGGTTGAGGCGTACGCGCCGCCACTACATAAGAAAAGAAAAAGATTTTAGTGCCTGAAAAACGTCATGATGACTAGCAATGTACAAAAATATAGGAAGAACAAATTAGTACTTACGGTTGGCATTCCACACCTCTGGAAAGCTGGCCGCGTCCGCCACCAAGTCCGAAGTGCGGATGTAGAAATACTTTATCCAGAATTGGCGGTTGGGCTTGTCGTCTGCCTCGATGACCAAGCCCTTTGTTCCTTGATTTTTCAACTACAGCATCTTGCCCCGCATATAGCCGGGACTGAACAGCTGCAGTAGGTGGTGGACGGAGACGTCCACACCAGCCCTGTCCGCGTACGTTGTCAAGATCCGGCAGATCTTCCATGTATACGGAGTTAGTTGGGCCGGACAGATATTGAAGAAGCGGCATAGTGCCTCCGCCAAGGGGTAGATGGGAAGCTCGCACCCCATGATGAAAGGGTACTCATGGATGGCGCAGAAACCCGGTCGATGTACATAGACTAGGTCGTCCCCGGTCACACTTGTCTCCACCGCCTCCGACACGTGGTAGGACACCCTTAGATTATGTAGCTGCCTCACGGTGAACGTAGACCTCTCCCCTACATCAGTATCCACCGAAGAAGAAAAGTCCTTTTTCACGTTCAGGTCACGAGGAAGAAGGTTGTCTTCCTTCAAGGGGATAAGAGTTTCTTTAGCTTTCTTGCTACCCCCTATCTGCCGTGGAACCCCGGAACTAGTCTCTGCCCTTTCTGGTTCTCTACGACGACTACCTTTAGCCATTTTTTCTTGTTGAACTACTAACTGGGTATTGTAAGAAATTGGCAGCAAGAATGCCAAGAAAGGAGATATGAATTGCCGAAAATGTGAAAATGTGAAGGCAGGAAACGAGGAGTTTCTGATGGTCTAAAAGAAGGGATGATATTGAAACCGCCTCCTATTTATAATAATCTACTGCGCAAAATGCGAAGGGTTTTTGCACCGGAAAAGATGCGGGAAACTGAAACGTCAAATCGACTTTATGACCAGCATTGAAAACAACAGTAATTATGATTCACGCCGTCAGCAGGCGACGGTTAGGAAGAACATGTCATGTACGCACGTGTGAACAAGACCCAACGCGGGCTAGATCTATCCGCCCATCGCAGATACGCCTAGGGCACATCTCCAATAGGCGGAGGGACTATCTGTATGAGGATAAATCGGATGAATAGTGCCACTAGTTTGTATATACACGTGGCCGGTCCTGATAAAGTGCAACACGAGGGCGCCACCTTACGAGGACGGCAACATTCGAGGACGTCCTCACTTATGGCCGTACGCCAAGAAGGGTACAATCGCGCCTTTAAAATATCAATCCGGCGGACCTACCTAGGAGGACGTCCCCAATCTCCCCTGTTTTATATTCTAAATATACTTGTAATATCTGGGCGTCAATATAATAGTTGGGCGAGGGGGCCTCCTCCCTATATAAGAAAAGGGTTCCCCTATTTGTAGGGATCGATCAATTTTTCATAAGACAATTCTCTCTCTATATCATTTTTCGCTCTATTATCAATATTTCCACTGCTCACTTATTCTATATACTGCATTAAAATTTATAATCTTCATATACGAGCTACCCACGCACACTAATCTGATGATTGATCTTCGATTTAAATTACCGTTGATTCCGATTATGTAACGACCCGGCCCGTCGTTACGGGAATTTCCACCCCGTTACCTTGCATTTACATATTTTATGTTTCTATAATAGTATTAGAGTATATCGGGTAAGTTAGGAGTGATTCGGGTTGAAAATTAAGCAAATAGCTTGTTTGAAGGAAGCTTGAATTTGGGAAGTCAACCAAGAGTTGACTATTGAGTTAGAGTGCTTGGAATCGGATTATGATGATTCGACTAGTTTCGGGGGATCATTTATGACTTAGGAGAGAAATCGGAATCGAATTCGGAGGTCCGGTGTAGTTTGAGGCTTGAATTGGCTAAGGTTGAATTTTGGCGAAAACCGGACGGTAGATGAGATTTTGATCCGGGGGTCAGAATGGAATTCCGACAATTTCTGTAGCTTCGTTATGTGATTTTAGATATGTCTGCAAAATTTCAGATCATTCGGAGGTGTTTATGTCGGGTTTTAGATCAAATGCAAGTTTCGGAGTTTTGGTTTAACTTAGGCTTGAATCCGTGGTAATTCGATAATTTAGGTATTTATGATAGTGTTTTTATGTTACGAGCTAGTCTAATGAAGTAATAGATCATATATGTGCGTTTGGTTGTGGTCCCGAGGGCCTCGGGGTGATTTCGGATGGCTAACGGGGAATTTTTTTTAAGATATTTCACGGGCTCGGTTGATCCAAATTTGCGTGGATGAGGTCTTTCAAATTTTCAATGGTAACCTTATATGATGGAAAGCTCACTCTAACATAGTGCAAAACAGGGGCAGTTAACGTCAAATTAGGATATAGGAAAAAATATCCAAGAATAAAATATTACTATTTCAATAATAGTAATAAACTAATAAGGTAAACAATATTATCATAGGAGCAAAAATCAAGAAGTCAGGATTCTTCTTTCTGAGCCAAATCGTGATTCATACATATATATTGTGCCAAAGTGGATTAGGGTGTATTTAAGTTCAAGAACGAGTTTGTCAGAAACAAAAGTTTTGTTCGAAGACAAAGCTTTGCGGTCGATTGCTAAAACCCTAATTCCTGAGTTGAATTGCTAGCTTTTGAGGCGATTTTTAAGAGAGAAATCATCGGGTAATCGTCGGAGGAAAATTTCTTGACTCAAAAACATAACTTTATGGTAGAATTAACATCAATCTTCATGAAATTGGGTAGAAATTGTGAAGAATTATGGCCTAGGCATTGAAAACGAATTTTTGAGTTTTGAAAGGCCATTCGAACTCCGATTTCGATAAATTTTATATGCACGGACTCGTGGCGAGACGAGGATCGCGTTGGTATAAGTTTCTGAATTTTTCGGACAGCGGGTCCGGGGTCGGGTTTTTACCAACTTAGCGTATTTATGCGTTTTCCATGTAAATTGAAATGGGTTATGTTTCTTTGATCCGTTAATGACATAATTATTGTGGTTTGAATAGATTCTACATGCGAGGCGGTGAATTCTAAAGGAAAAGGCATTGCGGACGAGTCTACGACCGGCTAGAGGTGAGTAGTTTGTGTATATGGTAGCCTGAGGGTTCGATACCCCAGCTTAGCACATTAGTAGGGCGTGGCTCGCACCCCGTGGCAGGTGCGGGATTCATTGTGACTGGGGATTGAGATTTAGTCCATCCCGCATGTGAATAATATGCTATATGCGGTTGCAACGCACATTATGTTAGATATATTTTGTGGGCTGTAAGCCATGTTTCGGGCCTTGTGTTGACCTGTAGTATCCCTAGGGGATAGTTATATATATGATAGCTCTAATTTCTTAATCAATGATCTCAATCCTGGTTTGAAAGCACCGTATTGAAATGCTAAGTCATCTGTTTTGGAAAATTAAATAAGCATTAAAGTATTTTCATAATTAAATGAATTGGAACCTGGAAATAAATAAGTTGAGCTATTGTGTGACTCATATGCATGTTGTGGACTGAGGATGGATCGGGCTGCATGCCGCATCGGTTGATATGAGGATCGGGCTGCACGCCGCAGCGGTTGATATGAGGATCGGGCTGCACGCCGCATCGATATTGCGCTTGGGCTGTAGGAGCCCTTCCGGAGTCTGTACATTCCCCCAGTGAGCACCGTCGACGTTAAATGGATTGGGCTACAGGCCGTAGCGGTTATGTGCATTGTATTGCATCTTTATTTGTTGAATTATTCTATGGTAGCTGTATTGTACTGTTGATGCTAGTTCGTAGGAGATTCGGACCGTAGTGTAGCTTCATATTGTGGTATTTTGTGGATTTCTTACGGTCAGCTACTTATATATATTTGTTACTCACTGAGTACTTAGTACTCACCCCTACTCCCTGCACCTTTTGTGTGCAGACTCAGGTACTCAGGAGCAGTAGACAGGCTTTTCCAGCGTTGCAGAGTCACACCGAGTTGCTGAGGTAGCTGCCGACGTTCGCAGAACCTAGCTTCTCCTCCTCTTTCCAGTTGTTATTTATATTCCGACTTGAGTATTTCTATACATTATTCTCTATTTCTGTTGGGTTTTGTTAGAGGCCCTAGACTTGTGACTCCGGATCTATGGGAGTGTCAGTTATTTTCGTACTTCTCAGTACTTTATTCATTATTATTATTATTGGAGTTCTTTGACTTATATATACTTCTTGGGATGTCCTTTTGGGACTGATATTCGTTGTGATAAGTAATTGTTGGTCTGGCTGGCCTAGCTTAATTGTTGGGTGCCATCACGACCGGATTTGGGTCGTGACAAGTTGGTATCAAAGCCTAGGTTATTAGGACTCGCGAGTCATGAGCCGGTTTAGTAGGCTTTCGCGGATCGGTACGTAGACGTCCGTTTCTATCCTCGGAGGGCTACAGAACTTTAGGAAAAACCTCACTTTTCTTGGATTCATATCGTGCCATTTATGTTTTCGTGAAACTAAACTTTTCCCTATTATATTGTCTCGCAAATGGCTAGAACACGTGTTAGCGGATGTCGCGGACGTGGCGGACGACAACCATTGGCACCCAGAGGCCGTGGTCATGGTAGAGGTAGGGCAACAGTGCCAGCACCGGCTGACCCACCAGCTGACCAGACTCAGGGTCAGATTCCAGCACCGGTGGTCCAGGTTCAGGATCAGGTCCCAGCTGCAGGCGCTCCGGCAGCTCAGGTTCAGGCAGCGGCAGTGCCCATTGTGATACCGGGTCTTGAGGAGACCTTGGCTCAGATCTTATCAGTATGCACATGCTTGGCTCAGGTCGTTGCAGCCTCTATTGCAGCGTGTTCTTCATAGACAGGGGGAGGGAATAAGACCCCCGTGGCTCGCACACCCTAGCCGGTGATACAGGGTATTCAGGCATCGGGGGCAGCTCCAGTTCAGCCAGTTGCGCCCGTAGCACCAGCTCCTGCTCATGTGGTTCCAGTTATGCCCGACGATGAGCAGCGTCGTTTGGAGAGGTTTGAGAGGCTACAGCCTCCGGCATTCAGTGGTGCTGAGGGCGAGGACGCCCGGGGTTTTCTTGACAAGTGTCAGTGCATGCTTCGCACCGCGGGTATTCTAGAGTCCAGCGGTGTTTCATTCACCACTTTTCAGTTCACAGGTGCAGCATTTCAGTGGTGGGAGGATTTTGAGAGGCGTAGGCCCGCTGGGGCAGTGCCCCTCACTTGGCAGCAGTTCTCCACGGTATTTTTGGAGAAGTACGTGCCTCAGTCTCAGAGAGAGGAGCTGCGACGTCAGTTTGAGTGGTTGAAGCAGGGAGACATGACGGTTAATCAGTATGAGAAGATTCACACAGCTGGCCCGTCATGCCATGTGGATGGTTCCTACAGACCGAGAGAGGATTCGGAGATTTATTGATGACCTTATTTATCCCATCCGCATTTTGATGACCAGGGAGAGAATTTCGGCAGTTACCTTTGAGGAGGTGGTTGATGCTGCCCGCCATATTGAGACAGATCGCCGCAGAGAGCGGGATGAGAGAGAGGCTAAGAGGCCTCGTGGTACTGGCAGTTACAGTGGTGCTCCGTCCAGGGGCCAATCTCATCAGTCTGGAGTCGTTCTTTCAGGTCTCATCGGTCTGGACGTGCAGAGTCCAGTGGGGTTTCATCAGATCGTGGTCGTCAGGGCCATCAGGGTTATCAGGGTCAGCAGGGCCGTCAGCAGGGTCAGCTTGCATTGAGTGCTATTCCAACTCAGAGCTCTGCTCCTGCTTCCTTAGCACAGGATTCATCTGTAGCGAGGGGTCCTCAGCAGCCCCTTCTTCCATCTTCGGGCCGTTGTTTTGAGTGCGGTGACTTGGGCCATATCAGGAGAGAGTGTCCTCAGTGGATTCGTAAGCGGTCTCAGCAGAGGGATCAACCCTCGTCTTCTACTCCTGTTTCTTCGGCGCCAGCACAGTCGGCTAGGACTGGTGGCCAGGTATCCGGAGGTCGCCCTAGGGGTGAGGATCGTACTGGTGGAGGCCAGGCCTGTTTCTATGCTCTTTCGGACAGGAAGGATGCTAGTGCCTCAGATGCTGTTATTTTAGGTATTATCTCAGTCTGCCACAGGGATGCTTCAGTCTTATTTGATCCCGGATCCACCTATTCTTATGTCTCTACTTATTTTTCACATCACTTGGGTATGACCCGTGGTATTTTTGCATTGCCCGTACATGTGTCTACCCCGGTGGGGGATACTGTTGTTGTGGATCAGGTATATCGATCATGTCTTATTACTATTGGGGGTCTAGAGACCCGAGTTGATTATTACTACTGGGCATGGTAGATTTCGATGTGATTCTAGGCATGGATTGGCTATCTCCTTACCATGCGATTCTGGACTGTCATGCCAAGACAGTCACACTAGCTATTCCAGGTAATCCGAGGATCGAGTGGCGTGGCTTGACTGATTATGTGTCTGACAGGGTGATTTCTTATATAAAGGCCCAACGAATGATTGGGAAGGGCTGCTTATCTTATTTGGCCTTCATTAGAGATGTCGAGGCTGAGACACCCAGTCTTGATTCGGTCCCCATTGTGAGGGAGTTTCCGGATGTATTTCCAGCAGACCTGCCGGGCATGCCGCCTGACAGGGATATTGACTTTGGTATTGATTTGGTGCCGGGCACTCAGCCCATTTCTATTCCTCCTTATCGCATGGCACCAGCGGAGTTAAAAGAATTGAAGGAACAACTTCAGGAACTCTTAGATAAGGGTTTCATTCGCCCGAGTGTGTCACCTTGGGGTGCACCGGTATTGTTCGTGAAGAAGAAAGATGGCACAATGAGAATGTGCATTGATTACAAGCAGCTGAACAAGGTAACAGTGAAGAATAAGTACCCATTGCCTCGTATTGAGGACCTATTTGATCAGCTCCAGGGAGCTAGTGTATTTTCTAAGATTGATCTTCGATCGGGCTATCATCAGTTGAAGATCAGGGACTCAGATATTATGAAGACGGCGTTCAGGACGCGATATGGGCACTACGAGTTCCTGGTGATGTCTTTCGGGTTGACTAATGCCCCAGCTGCATTCATGCACTTGATGAATAGTGTATTTCGGCCGTACCTTGATTCTTTTGTGATTGTGTTTATTGATGATATTCTGGGTATATTCACGCAGCCAGGAGGAGCATGCACAACACTTGAGAGTGGTATTGCAGAGGTTGAGAGAAGAGAAGCTTTATGCAAAATTCACTAAATGTGAGTTCTGGCTTGATATTGTGGGTTTTCTGGGACATATAGTGTCCAGTGATGGTATTCGGGTTGATCCACAGAAGGTCGAGGCAGTGCAGAATTGGCCCAGACCTTCCTCAGCTACAGAGATTCGGAGTTTTCTCAGCTTGGCAGGCTATTATCGCCGGTTTGTTCAGGGTTTCTCATCTATTGCTTCACCGTTGACTAAGTTGACACGGAAGAATGATCCATTTGTGTGGTCTGATGAATGTGAGGAGAGCTTTCAGAAGCTCAAGGAGGCTTTGACCACAGCTCTAGTACTTGTGTTACCATCGGCCTCGGGGTCATATACGGTGTATTGTGATGCTTCCAGAGTTGGACTCGGTTGTGTGTTGATGCAGGAGGGTAGAGTTATTGCATATGCTTCTCGTCAGCTAAAGCCCCACGAGAAGAACTACCCTGTTCATGATTTGGAGTTAGTTGCTATTGTTCATGCCTTGAAGATTTGGAGGCATTACCTATATGGTGTATCTTGTGATGTATATATAGACCACCGCAGCCTTCAGCATTTGTTTAAGCAGAAAGATCTAAATTTGAGGCAACGGAGATGGCTTGAATTGCTTAAAGACTATGATATTACTATCTTGTACCATTCCGGGAAAGCCAATGTAGTGGCTGATGCATTGAGTCGGAAGGCTATTAGTATGGGCAGTTTGGCGTATATTCCAGTTGGGGAGAGACCCCTTGCAGTTGATGTTCAGGCGTTAGCTAATCAGATGGTGAGGCTGGATATTTCTGAGCCCAGTCGGGTGATGGCTTGTGTAGTAGCTCGTTCTTCTTTATATGATCGTATTTGAGAGCGCCAGTATGATGATCCACACTTACTTGTCCTTAAGGACAGAGTTCAGCATGATGATGCCAGAGATGTCACTATTGATAGTGATGGTGTATTAGTGATGCAGGGGCGGATATGCGTGCCCAATGTTGATGGCCTTCGTAAGTTGATATTGGAGGAAGCCCACAGCTCGCGGTATTCTATTCATCCGGGAGCCGCGAAGATGTATCGGGATTTGAAGCAGTATTACTGGTGGAGAAAGATGAAGAAAGATATTGTGAGCCATGTGGCTCGGTGTCTAAACTGTCAGCAGGTCAAGTATGAGCATCAGAGACCTGGTGGTGTATTCCAGCGTATTGATATTCCTGAGTGGAAGTGGGAAAGGATTACTATGGACTTTGTTAGTAGACTCCCTCGGACCTCAAGGAAGTTTGATTCAGTTTGGGTGGTGGTGGATAGGCTGACCAAGTTAGCTCACTTCATCCCAGTGTGTACTACATACTCCTCAGAGCGGTTGGCAGAGATATTCGTCCGTGAGATTGTAAGATTGCATGGAGTTCCCATATCTATCCTATCAAACAAAGGTACCCAGTTCACTTCACAGTTCTGGAGGACATTTCGGCGAGAGTTGGGTTCGCAGGTAGAGCTGACCACTGCATTTCATCCACAGACGGATGGGCAGTCTGAGCGTACTATTCAGATACTTGGAGGACATGTTGCATGCTTGTGTCATTGATTTTGGTGGTTCATGGGCTGATTACTTGCCTCTTGCGGAGTTTGCTTATAATAATAGCTATCAGTCCAGCATTCGGATGGCACCGTATGAAGCTTTATATGGGAGGCGGTGTAGGTCTCCAGGTCGGTTGGTTTGAGCCCGGCGAGGCTAGGTTGTTAGGGACAGAGTTAGTTCTGGATGCCTTAGACAAGGTAAAGGTAATTCAAGAGAGACATCACACAGCTCAGTCGCGTCAGAAGAGTTATGCGGACCGGAAGGTCCGAGATGTGTCCTATTCAGTGGGTGAGAAGGTGTTGCTGAAGGTTTCGTTTATGAAGGGCGTTATGAGGTTTGGGAAGAAAGGGAAGTTGAGCCCAAGGTTTATTGGACCTTTTGAGGTGCTTAGGAAAGTTGGGGAGGTGGCCTACATGCTTGCCTTGCCACCCAGTTTGTCGGGAGTTCACCCGGTGTTCCATGTATCCATGCTCCGGATGTATGTCGGAGACCCGTCTCATGTGTTAGACTTCAGCACGATACAACTAGATGAGGACTTGACTTATGATGTGGAGCCAGTAGCCATCTTGGGTCGACAGGTTCGCAAGCTGAGATCCAAGGACATAGCTTCAGTGAAAGTGCAGTGGAGAGGTCGTCCCGTGCATTAAACTTTATTATCTTCATATACGAGCTACCCACACACACTAATCCGACGATCGCTCTTCGATTTAAATTATAGTTGATTCCGATTATGTAACGACCCGGCCCGTCGTTACGGGAATTTCCACCTCGTTACCTTGCATTTACATAATTTATGTTTTTATATCAGTATTAGAGTATATCGGGTAAGTTAGGAGTGATTCGGGTTGAAAATGAAGCAAATAGCCTGTTTGAAGGAAGCTTGAACTTGGGAAGTCAACCTAGAGTTGACTGTTGAGTTAGAGTGCTTGGAATCAGATTATGATGATTCGACTAGTTTCGGGGGATCATTTATGACTTAGGAGAGAAATCGGAATCGAATTCGGAGGTCCGGTGTAGTTTGAGGCTTGAATTGGCTAAGGTTGAATTTTGGCGAAAACCGGACGGTAGATGAGATTTTGATCCGGGGGTCAGAATGGAATTCCGATAATTTCTGTAGCTTCGTTATGTGATTTTAGATATGTCTGCAAAATTTCAGATCATTCGGAGGTGTTTATGTCGGGTTTTAGATCAAATGCAAGTTTCGGAGTTTTGGTTTAACTTAGGCTTGAATCCGTGGTAATTCGATAATTTAGGTATTTATGATAGTATTTTTATGTTATGAGCTAGTCTAATGAAGTAATAGATCATATATGTGCGTTTGGTTGTGGTCCCGAGGGCCTCGGGGTGATTTCGGATGGCTAACGGGAAATTTTTTTTTAAAATATTTCACGGGCCCGGTTGATCCAAATTTGCGTGGATGAGGTCTTTCAAATTTTCAATGGTAACCTTATATGACGGAAAGCTCCCTCTAACATAGTGCAAAACATGGGCAGTTAACGTCAAATTAGCATATAGGAAAAAATATCCAAGAATAAAATATTACTATTTCAATAATAGTAATAAACTAATAAGGTAAACAATATTATCATAGGAGCAAAAATCAAGAAGTCAGGATTCTTCTTTCTGAGCCAAATTGCGATTCATATATATATTGTGCCAAAGTGGATTAGGGTGTATTTAAGTTCAAGAACGAGTTTGTCAGAAACAAAAGTTTTGTTCAAAGACGAAGCTTTGCGGTCGATTGCTAAAACCCTAATTCATGAGTTGAATGGCTAGCTTTTGAGGCGATTTTAAGAGAGAAATCATCGGGTAATCGTCGGAGGAAAATTTCTTGACTCAAAAACATAACTTTATGGTAGAATTAACATCAATCTTCATGAAATAGGGTAGAAATTGTGAAGAATTATGGCCTAGGTATTGAAAAAGAATTTTTGAGTTTTGAAAGGCCATTCGAACTCCGATTTCGATAAATTTTATATGCACGGACTCGTGGCGAGACGAGGATCGCGTTGGTATAAGTTTCTGATTTTTTCGGACAGCGGGTCTGGGGTCGGGTTTTTACCAACTTAGCGTATTTATGCGTTTTCCATGTAAATTAAAATGGGTTATGTTTCTTTGACCCGTTAATGACATAATTATTGTGGTTTGAATAGATTCTACATGCGAGGCAGCGAATTCTAAAGGAAAAGGCATTGCGGACGAGTCTACGACCGGCTAGAGGTGAGTAGTTTGTGTATATGGTAGCCTGAGGGTTCGATACCCCGGCTTAGCATATTGTGACGCTAGTAGGGCGTGGCTCGCACCCTGTGGCAGGTGCGGGATTCATTGTAACCGGGGATTGAGATTTAGTCCATCCCGCATGTGAATAATATGCTATATGCGGTTGAAACGCACATTATGTTAGATATATTTTGTGGGCTGTAAGCCATGTTTGGGGCCTTGTGCCGACCTGTAGTATCCCTAGGGGATAGTTATATATGTGATGGCTCTAATTGCTTAATCGCTGATCTCAGTCCTAGTTTGAAAGCACCATATTGAAATGCTAAGTCATCTGTTTTGGAAAAATTAAATAAGCATTAAAGTATTTTCATAATTAAATGAATTGGAACCCGGAAATAAATAAGTTGAGCTGTTGTGTGACTCATATGCATGTTGCGGACTGAGGATCGGGCTGCACGCCGCATCGGTTTTGCGCTTGGGCTGTAGAAGCCACTCCGGAGTCTGTACACACCCCTAGTGAGCGTCGTTGGGTTGTAGGAGCCCCTCCGGAGTCTGTACACACCCTCAGTGAGCGTCGTCGACGTTAAATGGATCGGGCTACACGCCGCAGCGGTTATGTGCATTGCATTGCATCTGTATTTGTTAAATTATTCTGTGGTAGCTATATTGTACTGTTGATGCTAGTTCGTAAAAGATTCGGACTGTAGTGTAGCTTCATATTGTGGTATTTTGTGGATTTCCTACTTTCAGCTACTTTTATATATTTATTACTCACTGAGTACTTAGTACTCACCCCTACTCCCTGCACCTATTGTGTGCAGACTCAGGTACACAGGAGCAGTAGACAGGCTTTTCCAGCGTTGCAGAGTCACACCGAGTTGCTGAGGTAGCTGCCGACGTTCGCAGAACCTAGCTTCTCCTCCTCTTTCCAGTTGTTATTTTATATTCAGACTTGAGTATTTCTATACAGTATTCTCTATTTCTGTTGGGTTTTGTTAGAGGCTCTAGACTTATGACTCCGGATCTATGGGAGTGTTAGTTGTTTTTTGCACTTCTTAGTATTTTATTCATTATTATTATTATTGGAGTTCTTTGACTCATATATTCTTCTTGGGATGTCCTTTTGGGATCGATATTTGTTGTGATAAGTAATTGTTGGTCTCGCTGGCCTAGCTTATTTGTTGGGCGCCATCACGACCGGATTTGGGTCATGGTAGATTATCTCTTTGTTTATATTGATTGATTAGTTCAAAGGTATTCAACATCTTTTGAGCAAAACATTTATGAATAAAATTCTATTTATAGTGAATGTCTATATTTAAAGAGAATCTACGGTTTATTGCTTTGTGGCTAAGTCGTCATCTCCATATAAATAAAGGATTTTATTTAATTGTAATGCACATATTAATAAGAATTCTCTATTTCTACTTTTCTCTGCAATATTCACCTTCTTAATGACAATTGAACAATTTTGTTTTTGTTGTGGTGTTTGTTACTATTATTTTTTGTTGGTGCTTATTTAGCTCTTACTTTAGCCTTGTGTGAGTATTTTCTTGCATGATATTTATGCCAAATTAATGAAGATAGAACATATATATGTCTTTTATTCGTACAGACGCTTTAATTTGTTATAGTTAACCTGTTGAGATTAATTTTTTGGACCCCTCCACGCCTTCTTTCGCTTTCACAGATTTTGACTGTATTTATTTGATTGTCTTTTTCTCGTTAATATATAGTATTTTTAATGTCAACAGCAAATGAGATTAATGCGCATTAGCCTGTTTAAAATTGGTGAATTTGTGTTCAAAAGATCAATCCTTAATTAGGTGTCTGAATGAAAAACGGGTATCAAATGTAGAAGGTATTTGGCTAATATTATAAGCTGATCACACTAGCTTATAAGCACTTTTTGATTTATCTACGCGTTAGGTAAAGTTAAAAATGGTTATAAGTCAAGTGTATATAAGTAAAAAATAAGTCAAAAATTACCCCCGACTTATGAATTTTTAGCTTATAAGTTGTATATTAATATTTGAACTGTATGTAAGAAATGAGGACATATTAAAATTTTGGTGCATTATTTCCTTAGTGTTTTGGTGATGAAGACCGTGTTTGTTTCTCTTCAAATATTGTCCTTTTTTACTGAGAAACTTTTGTCAATTTATAAATTATTATAATTTATGATTATGTACATATCAAAAAATAAATTACATTTATCATAAAAATTATATTATCTAAGCACAATTGTATTTAAAAAATGAAAAAAAGAATTTTGTATTTGAATCGATCTGGAATCTAAAATTCTAAAGAAATTACGCCATTATAAGTGTAAATAGTTCTAAGGTAATTTAAGTCATTTTAACAGAAAAAAGCTTTTCGGCACCTTTTTATCAAATACGGCAACAACTTATCATCAATTTCAATACTTGTACCTAAACATGCAACTGCTTATTTATTAAATAAGTTTCAGCACTTAAAAATCTTTTTCAGCACTTAATACTTTTCAGATATTTCAAATCAGTTAATTCAAACGGGCTCGTATTACGTTTCATAAGTCTAATGGAGTAGTTATGAAATTACAGCAAAAACAGATCTATGATTTAAAGTTTATAAGTTTTGAATTCTTAACTATTTGGAGAATAATGAAATAAAATTTTTATGACAAATATAAGATTTTGGCAAACATTATTGAATTCTGCGGATCCCATACCATAAACCGTAAATTCGACCCTGAATAAAAGTTCTAAATAAGGCGCATTATCTCACTATCAAGATTCTTGATTAAGATTAAATCAGAAAAATTAATTATTTTTTATACTGTCAGGTATCAACCTAAACACAGTTAATTTTGGCCATTCTAACATAACTAGTTGATATTCTACATTGGTGGCTTAAGGTCAAAGTTTGAAAATATAACGAGTTTGAATCCAATAACCTCCTATAGTTTATTGCACAAGGTTCCTATCTTTTCAAATATTGAAGGAAGTTTTTGTATGTTTTCATTACAGTCATGAACAAAACACTCCCAACCTCTAATCACTCATCTCCTTCACCATCAATATCATCAAAATCACCTGACAATCCATCTTTAAATTCTATAACTATGAATACGGCTATGCAACTAGATTCACCAACTCAAATGATTGATACTTAAAAGCTTGCAAAGTCCTATCTTGAAACTCTAACTATTAATAGCCCTAACCATATAGAGTTTATTTCCCCTACTCCATGGATGGACTCTTCTGATTATACTGAACAAATAGAAGCACCTACTGATTCTTCTATTTTTATTCCATTAACAGTAGAGGAAAAACATCGACTCTATAAACCTTGGGAACAAGCTGTAATTATTAAGGTTTATGAGCGTAAGGTGGAACATCAACTGCTAACACAAAAGGTGTATGCTATGTGGCAACCTACTGAAAATTTCCCATTAATTGATTTAGGCTCAGATTTTTTCTTCTTAAATTTCAAAAAGGGGAAAATAAATTACGTGCTTTGCAAGAAGGACCTTGGTTTGTATTAAACCATTTTTTATCTGTGCGACAATGGGAGCCTAGGTTTAAAGTTTCATCTACTCAAATTACATCTTCTGCTATATGGATGCAATTACCGGAATTACCTACTGAGTTTTACTATTATCATCTATTAAAGAAGTTGGCTTAGAAAGTTGGAAAATTCTTATCTATGGATATTTGTACTTCTAATTTTACAAGAGGTCAATATGCTCGTTTATGTGTTGAAGTTCAACTAAATCAACCGTTAAAGTCTCATCTTTACATTGGTGAACACAAACAAGCTATTCTTTACGAAGGTTTGAATTTAATGTGTATTATATGTGGTTGTATGCATCAAAACCAAAGAACTTGTCCATCCAAAGGGTTGAATTTAAACATGGCTAATTCTAATCATATTTCTACTCCTGGGAAGCTATGGATACGCAAACTTCATGGCAATTAGTTCAATTTCCTTCCAAGGTTGCAAATGCAAAGCAAACATGTAAAGAGGTAAGTTTTGGTAAGGGGAAGTCTTTGGCTAATGTTAATCCTAATCATCTCCCCTTTACTCAATTATCTTTAAATCATACACGTTTACCTATTAAAAAAGGCTCTATTATTAATGACCAAACAAATGTTGTTGTAACTAATAATAAGCTTGATTTATTAAAGGATGATAGTAATCATCTCAATTCTTTAAATCACACTAATACTACTCCTAGACAAGACAATACTCTTAGTCAAATTTCAACTAGCAATCAAGCACCTAATAGTGGGGTCCAATTAGAAAATCTTGACCACACCACTACTCCTATCTCTCAACATGCAACGAGCCACGACACACACTCACACATGCAAGACAAATCACTACCTATACACTTGCATGATCAAACCCTACCCCTTCTATTAATTCTACCTTACTCGACCAACATTCCCCTAAAATACTTACACCTCCTTCTTTCCTCATTAATTGAAACACTCCAACCCTAGAAAATGATCACATGCAAATAGGGCAAATCACTCACTCAATCTCAACTACTAGGTCAAACCAAAACCCTTCATATCAATCTTGTCAACCAGACAAAACACCCACTAATATATCTACTAACATATTTACTAATACAAATATTCCTATTATTACTCCCTTATCTCCTTCTACAAACACTCAACTCCAACTTGTTCCCATTCAATTTTCTAAGTCACTTGAGGAGTTCACGGAACACTCCAAGACAAAACTCCCATCAACTTCACAACAATCCTAATCCATTCTCTCATCCACCCCCATCTAACAATAGAACAAAATTCCATAGTGTACACGGCTCACACTCCCCATGCACCAACGTACCTAGCATCTTGGCTAGAAGCGGGACTCAACAATCATGCTTTCACATTCACCATGCAAGTGAATCAACAAGATGTGACTATTCTAATAAATCATCCAAGAGACTTAGCTCAAATTGTAGCGGAGGGGATGGCACTGGGGACGGAAATGTTTGCACGCTATCATTGGTCAATGATGCAAACTCCAAATATAGCACCATTTCAACCCCTTACTTCTCCATCTCTAGTTTGGGAGCAGAATCCTATTCATCCAAATGCCATAACACTGCCATTTTATCCTCCACCAACTCCTAATGTCCCCCGGATTCAGCTTTACTAGGAGACGCAACCTCACACGCCATTGTTGAGGCCAGGCACACTACATGTTCCCACACCACCACCTCCTCTACCCTCACCGGACAATCACAATCAACTAGAATAAAGAGAGCAAGAGGAGAACTTACAGAGAGAGTTAGACGCAGCAATCACCTACAACAGAGAGACAACACAAATTTATGCATGCATGAAACAACAACAACAACAACAACCCAGTATAATCCCACTTAGTGGGGTCTGGGGAGGGTAGTGTGTACGCAGACCTTACCCCTACCCTAGGGTAGAGAGGCTCTTTCCAAATAGACCCCCGGCATCCTTCCCTCCAAGAACTTCCCACCTTGCCCTTGGGGAGACTCGAACTCACAACCTCACAAATTTATGCATGCATGAATGGAGTAAAAATCTTCGTGTAGAAGGAGGAGTTCTAAAGATAAATTTTCATAAGGTGTCCTCAAAATCTAGTGTCAACCTCATTCAAGATCATGCCAACAACCAATCCAACAGTAGGGAAATATGCCATGTTATTTCTTCCGACCCTGATATTACGTCCAGGACAGTCTTCTGAGTTATTTGTAGACAATGATAATCATGTGAATTTTATCATCTGGAATTGTAGGGGAAGTCATTCAGTGGAATTTCGTAGGAATTTTAGGTCTTTGTTAGATTATAATAGACCTGCTTTAGTTATTTTATTGGAGACCCATGCACAATCTCATCAAGCAGTTAAGGATGATTTTGGTTTTACTGGCATGATAGAACTACCAACAGTAGGTCATTTAGGTGGGCTTGTAATCTTATGGAATGCAGCTTTGTTAAATGTCACTCAAGTTGCAACAACTACTCAAGAGATCCATTGCAATATCCAGGTTATCCCTCTACCTTTTACTTTCTTATTTAGTGCCATATATGCTAGTAATGATTTATCGAATAGGCTTCTATTATGGAAAAATCTTCAATGTATCTTTGATAATTATAAGGGACCTTGGTTGATAGGTGGGGATTTCAATGAAATCATTGATGCTAATGATAAATTTGGAGGTCTTCCTATTAATAATAAATGTGCCAATACACTTCTTGCTTGTTTTAATTATTGTTTGTTAATAGATTTAGGTTATAAAGGCAGTCATTATACTTGGACCAATGGTAGACGTAACCATGCTAATATTCTTGAAAGAATTGATCGTGTGTTATCTAATTAGTCATGGCTTGTAATTATTCCGATGCTTTAGTTACACATTTACCAAGAACACATTCGGATCATTGTCTTGTTAAAATAGAGTTACATCATGTTGTACTACCTAAAACTAAGATTTTTAGATTTGAATCTATTTGGATAACTCATCCTACGTTGGAAACCGTTATAACACAAGTTTGGAGTGAAAATAATAATTTATTTCCTGCATTATCAATGTTCAAAGATTCTGTTCAGCTTTGGAATCAAAGAACTTTTGGTAATATATTTAAGCGTAAGAGGAAAATATTGGCTAGGTTAGCAGGTTTACAAGCCTCAATTCATTTTCCTACTAGTATTTTCCTTCAAAAACTAGAATCTGAACTTATTCTTGAGTTCAATTTTATACTTAAATTAGAAGAATTTTTTTGGATGTGACGACCCAAAGGGTCATCACCTGTTTTCCACACTTGTTCCGCACTTCCGAGGCCCTAAAAACCTCATTCTATGTTGCCTCGATTTACGTGCACTATTCGGGCATGTAGCCAGAAAGATTTTGTGATAGAATATGTGAATTCTATGAGAAATTTGAAGAAAAATGATATTAATATTGATATGGTTGACTTCGGTCAACATTTTTGGTAAACAAACTCGGACCCTAGATCAGATGGTCCTGGAAGGTCCGTAGGAAAATATGGGACTCGGACATGCGTCGGGAGTCGAATTCTGAGGCCTAGAGCCTAAGTTATGGATTTTTCTGTTAAATTGTTTCTACTGATATTATTAAAGGAAAATAAATTAAATGACCTTGGTATCGGGCTCGTATTTTGGTTCCGACGCCCGGTACAAGTCTTAAATATTATATATGTGCTTTCTGCAAAGTTTGGTGACATTTAGATGTCGTTTGATGTGTTTTGAACCTTGAGTTCCAAATTTGAAAGTTATGAAACTAAAAAGGATGATAATCATGAACTTGACGCTTGATTTGATGAAATTGATGTTATATTGGCGATGTGATCGCACGAGCAAGTTTATAACATGTTTTTGATGTTGTGTACATGTTTGGTTTGGAGCCTGGGGGGGGGGGGGGGGGGGGCTCGGGTAAAGATTTGATAAGCCGTTGGTTCAATTTCTGAAATTTTACACAGCTAGTTTTTACCCAGCTGGTATCTTCGCAAATACGAAGATTTTCTCGCAATTGCGAGAAGTCCCAAACTGGCCTTGGTTCGCAAATGCGAACCATGCTTTGCAAATGCGAAGTTGGCAGGGTTGAGCCGTGGTTCGCAAATGCGAACTTAACCTCGCAAATGCGAGGCCTTCAGTATTTCGCCTGGCTTCGCAAATACGAAGCATTTGTCGCAAATGCGAGAAACCTAGAAGCCCAGCCTTGTTCGCAAATGCGAACATAAAGTCGCAAATGCGAGAAACCCAGAAGCCCAGCCTAGTTCGCAAATGCGAACATAAAGTCACAAATGCGACGCTGTCAGTCCCCAGACCTGTAGTGTTCGCAATTGCGAACAAATTTTTGCAATTGCGATATCCGCAGCTGTGCAATTCTATACTTAAACGAATTTTTCAGTTCATTCTTCATTCTTTCAAAAACCCACACACTACACACGAACCCTCAAGAGCAAATTCACTCCAAAACAATTGTAAGTCACTTTTTACTCAATTCTTTCAATTCCTAACAACATTAAACATGTTTTTCAATAGAAATCAAAGGTTTTCATGGTAGAAATTCTTGTTTTTGGGTAGAACCTAGGGTTTTCATGAATTGGGTAATTGGACCTCGAGTTGAGGTCCGATTTTGAAACAAATCATATATTTGAACTCGTGGGTGTGATGACCCGGCACGTCATCATGTGAGTTATCACCTCGTTATCCCCGTTAAATGCTTGTTAATGTTTCAATATGCATGTTTGGCGAGTTTGAGTCAATTCGGATTGAGTTTAGTTGGAAATGAGACAAAAAGTCTCTTAGAAGAAGGAATAGTTGGAAAAAGTCAACTGGACGTTGACTTGTGAGTTAGAGAGCTCGGAATTGAATTTTAATGATTCGATCAGCTCCGGGAGGTCATTTATGAGCTAAGAAAGCGATCAGAAGTGAATTTGGAGGCCCGGTGTAGTTTTAGGCTTGAATTGGCTAAGGTTGAATTTTGGCGAAATCCGAACGGTAGGTGAGATTTTGACTCGAGAGTCGGAATGGAATTCCGACAGTTGCAGTAGCTCCGTTAGGCAATTTTGGATATGCCTGCAAATTTTCAAGTCATTCGGACATCGTTTGGTCAGGTTTTTGATCGAATGTGAATTTTTGAAATTAATAGTTAAACTTAAGCTTGAATTTGTTGAAAAAGGACGATTTTGATGTTAACGATAGAGTTTTAATGATTGGAACAAGTTTGAATGATGTTATAAGAGGTGTTAGTACTTTTGGTTGAGGTCCCGGAGGCTTCGGGGTAAATTCGGATGCCCAACGGGTCATTTTTGGAAGATTTTTGCCATTTTGAGCATAAATGTAATGATCCAAAGGTCTATTTTTAGTTCTAGAGATCCAAATTTGATTTCGAGACTTTGAGAATTTAAATAATGAATTGTAGGACTGATCCGGAAATTTTGGTTTAATTTCATCAAGTCGCGATTGGGTTTTTGAGGCGAAACATGAGTTAATTGTTTAACAAGCAAAATTGATGTTTCACTGAGCAAATGAGATCCAAATTCAGTTTTGTTTGAACCACTGGATCCGTATCAAAATTTCGGAGCCATAGGAAAAAGAATCGTCAAATTCCGAGTTCGTATGATTGAGTTATAGCATTTTTAGCGAAATAAAAAGGTGCTGCAATTTTCTGGGGCAAATCTGGTATTTTCGCTTCTGCGATGAACAGTACCCGCAGAAGCGAGTGAACAGTGCTGTTTCGCTTCTGCGATGAACAGTGCCGCAGAAGCGGTGAACAGTAAATCGCACCTGCGGTGAACAGTAACCGCAGATGCGAAAATCGCTGGGCTTTTAATTGGGGCAGTCCGAGAGTTTCTTCATTTTTGGAGCTAGGGAGCTCGGATTGAAGCGATTTTCGAAGCAATTTTCACCATATGGATGGGGGTAAGTGTTCTATATCCAAAAGTGATTATATTAAATGATTCCATGGTTATTTTGCATCAAGTATTAGTGAATCAAATGGAAGAAATTGGAGAAAATTTGTAAACTTTTCAAAAACGAAAATTTAGGATTTGAAGGGTCATTTGTGGTCCGATTTGGGAGTTCTTGATATGTATGGACTCGTATCGAGATGAGGGTTCCGAATATGTAACTTTCATAATTTTTTGAGAAGCGTACCGAAAGTCGGATTTTGGCAACTTTGGGAATTTTGATGTAAATTGAGTTGTTTTGACTGGGTATCATTCCATTGGTCTAATTTGATGTGTATTTACTATATTTGATCAGATTCTACGCGTACGAAGCTTGATTCTCGTGGCAAGGGCATCGCGGAGTAGTCGTCGCGCCGTATTGAGGTGAGTAATAGATGTGGGTGATGACCAGCGGGTTCGAAACCCCAGTATACCACTTTGTGACGCTGTATAGCAGCGAGACACGTACTCTCATTGTGAGTGCGGGGTCGATTGTGATTAGGAACTATGGCTTAGTCCGACTTCTTGATATTGTGTTATGACATTGGCTATTCTTGAGCCGTCGAACCACCTTCTCGGATGGTTGCATACTATATATTGTGATATTGGCCACTCTTGGGCCGAGTAACCCCCTTCTTGGGCGGTTGAGCATACTTGTAGGTCGTGAGCCAGTTATTGGATCCCGCGAGGATCGTTATCATTGTCTTATCATATTGACATGCTAGTTTACTACCAGTCCGTAGCTATTTCTGTTATCATTCTATTTCCAACCTCTGGAACTTGATATTACTGTTTTCCAACCGAAAAATGATAAAAGAGTTTTCAAAACTACTTTTGAGCCTGTGAGGCTGTATTTGCATATTAGCTGACTGGTAGTGGATCGGGCTGCGCGCCGCAGCGGTATACATGTTGGATCGGGCTGCACGCCGCAGTAATATTGTGCTTGGGCTGTAGGAGCCCTTTTGGAGTCTGAACCCCTACAGTGAGCACGGGTACCCAAATTGGATCGGGCTACGCGCCGTAGCAATCATATCATGCATTGCATTGCATTTAGCTACATCTGATAGCTGTTATACTGTTTTGCTGGTACTTATTGGTACAGGTACAGTCGATATTGATTCTGTGACAGGGTATTTGATTACGACTTTACATAGTGCTTTATTGCGGATTTCTTATCTCGCGCTGTCTTACCCTTGTTTATTACCACCGAGTCCGGCGATACTCATTTTACTCCCCGCACCTCGTGTGTAGATCCAGTGTACCTCCCAGCAGTTGATCCCAGTAGGCTGTGCGAGGCGACATCCGTAGGATATTCGAGGTAGCTGCAGAGTCCGCCGGACCCGATATTCCTTCTTACTGTCTTTTTGATTCTATATTGACTTTTCTTTCCGCACTTGGTATCTTGTATACCTTTATACACTTATGTTCATTAGAGGCTCATGACTCTCGACCCTTCGGTCTTTGGGAGTTAGTATATTTTGGGATTTGTTTCCCTGTTTTCGATATTTGTATTACCGTTGCTTCATGCTTTGATATGCTTAAATGGGATAAAACGAGCTTCTAGCTCCGTCGTTGTTATTGATTGGTCAGAGGCTGGCCTAGCAATGTGTTGGGCGACATCACGACCGGATTTGGTGTCGTGACAAGTTGGTATCAGAGCCTAGGTTTACTAGGCCTCGCGAGTCTTGAGCCGGTTAGTAGAGTCTTGTGGATCGGTACGGGGACGCCCGTACTTATCCTCGGGGGTGCGAACCTTTAGGAAACACTTCACATTACTTGGAATTCTTATCGTGCGTACTTGATGCAGCTTGAGATATAATTTTTGAAATTCCTTCCACACGTCCGTGTACACATCGAGCGCTCAGTAATATAATTGCCATATGGCTTGTGATTTCCCCGAACGAGGGGCGAGATATAATCTCCGTGAGTTCATGTTGGGCCAGTCAGGATGACTTGAGGCTGGACCTTGTTTTTGACTTGAGCATCGAGGTGCCGATTTGGTGAGTGGTGGAAATAGATAATGTACTGAGGGTTTGAAACCCCGTATTTGCACTATACAGTGCTATGTGTGCTGAGATGGAACACGCGTCATGTGACGAGTGTGGTGGTATTGTGACTGGGGATTTGGACTTGATCCTTCCTAATTGATAGATTACTGTGTATAATGACTGAGACTGGACTTATGTTTATGTATTTGGGCTAGTAGCCATGTTTGGGGCCTTGTGCCGAGCTGTAGAGTATTAGGGAGGCTTACTAATGGATGAGCTGTTAATTGTTTGACTCTTACCCAATCTGTTGTGTAGCCCCAAGCTATGGGCGTGGTGAATATTTACCATATCTCTTAATTGGAAGGTAAAGTGCTTTACATGTAGTGGAATGAGTTTAAACTCAGAAAGACTAAAGTGATTATGCTAAGTGTATCTTGGTGGAAGGTATTGTGCTGAAATGCTAAATTGAGAAGAAGTAGGTGGGTTAATTCTCATGTGTAATTGAAAGGTATCTGATAGGTGTTATGATGCGAGCAGGTGTAACGCAGGTTCAAGTATAAATTGTGATAATATGATTCGTATAGTATTGAGATTTAATGTTGTTGAAATACATTGTGATATCTTGTTGAGTTGCGATGTATTGCTAGGATGGTTTTGGTGATTCTCTGGCAGGTGGATACGCCAAGTTACAAAGGAAACTCTGTCAAAATTTTTGGAAAATTTGGGA
Source organism: Nicotiana noctiflora (assembly GCA_032618575.1). Classification (NCBI taxonomy): domain Eukaryota; kingdom Viridiplantae; phylum Streptophyta; class Magnoliopsida; order Solanales; family Solanaceae; genus Nicotiana; species Nicotiana noctiflora. The sequence goes on along the minus strand of JASVEL010008125.1, from coordinate 45,008 downwards.
CTTAGAAAAGATCTTTGTCACCTAAAGAGTGGGCGTAACTGTTGTGTGTGAACGAATGCAAGAATTGCAAAAGAATTAATATTTCTGATGATTCGAATCTCCCCCGAAGCTTGTAAATGACTTGAGTTTAATCTAACTAGAACATGGTGGCATCATTTGAGTAAGAATGTTGTGAGTGGCTAAAAGTGCTTTGATGTATGACTCCGAGCTAAGTTGGGGAGGTTGTTATTGATCAACTGATTGCACTGTCGTGTGCTGTGTTGGCTCTGTCTCTAGGTATGTTGGGAAATTTTGATAAAGGTTATGGTGCTTCGTAGATATGAAGAAATACTAGGATGTTGTGAACTTATGTTGGTAAAGAGTGTTCGGTGTATAGAAAAGGAAGATAGCTAATTGTATCTGTATGTAATCATGTTCTGCGGTGTCAGAGTTCTAACAAGGCACGAGCGGTTCTGTTCAACAAGACAGTTGAATTACAGCTGAATGAGGGTGAATAACGCCCGAGAATGGTTTTGCGGTGTTCAAGAGTTTGCTTGTAACAGTCAGGTTTCTTAAGATTGTGTATGAGGCTAAAGACGGTAGTTTCGTTAGAAGAGATCAAGACTTGTGTTATATTATGTGAATGATGTGATTCTATGTAACCGTATGGGAAGGTAATGATAATGAATTCAAATCGCATGAAGTTCTCCAAAATAATGTATTGTAGAATGTGGTACTTCTGGGAAACATTGAGAGAGTATTAAGTGGCCTTTGTGTCTTAGACCGTGTGGCCTTATGTACGAGTCATGTGGTAACATGAGTTTATGTATTATGGTGCTACAGTAATGGCTAATATTAAATTAAGGATGAATCAGAAAGGAAACTGGGTAAATGGATCAACTTGTTAATAAACCAAAACGGTATGAGAAGGAATACGATTAATTCCTGGTATATGTTTGGAGTAATGAGTCTCGCAGATATTGTGCAATAAAGCTTTTGAGTGCTGGCAGTTGTGTAACTGGATATGGGAATAAGGACTCAGTCCTGGCAGTTTAATTTATGCAATGTAATTGGGAGAAAGAGTTGGTGAAATGCTTTACCGTAGTTTGAAAATGAGTGTATTTCCTGTTGGTATGCAAAGCTTGGAAGGTGTAATGAGTTTTCTCTATATGGGATCATGAAAGTCCTTGATTAGTTGAGTGTGTCGATATTTGCGGCGTAGGAATGGGATAAGAATTTCCATGTTGTCTTAATATGGTATTGTATATGCGATGCGTTATGGAAAAGTTGATAATGCCATATTCAAGGATTTGAGATCAGTTCATAATATGTGGGAAGTCATTAAAATTATTTAGCAGCGCGGGCAGCTGCAGGTGATTTAAGAATCGATCTTTCTGGTGATTAAGGAAAATGGTACGGCTATTCTACTGAATTGGCAAGGAATATGGTCCAAAAAGACAATGTAATGTAATAATATCTAGTGGTATGGTGGCATTCTCTTGTTGAATCGACTCTAATAATTGAGTCGCTAATGGCATAGTGAAATTTCTGAATGGCTTTTGTGGTATGAATGGACGCTTGATATGCGTTATGTATTTGTACGGTGAAGTACGGAATCAGGCATGGTGATTCATGTGTTATATATATGTTGGAGACTTGAAGTTCTCGTTAGTCTGCCTATGCAGTAGTCGTATATCGTGTGTATTGGCACCGTTTTGTGATTATTAGAAATCGGAAGCCCTAGTGGCTCTCTTTCTCTCAACTTGATATGACAAATTTGGATTATGATACTTGATTGTTGACTGGTTGTCATGGGTCAGGTTGTCTAGACTAATGTGATATGGACTATGATGGAATGGCACAAATTGCGTAGCAGAGTGCATCAGAGTATGCTCCAGCAGGGTAGTTGTACCCCAGGACCAGTGGATGGCTGGTAGGTATCGCTTTGTCAGCTAGGCCTTCGTGGTGGATGTCAGGATAGAGGTATCTACCATTGATTTAGTTCTGGTATTGAGAAACTTTGTCTGATGCATTTCATGTGGCCGAGCTTGAGGCTATGTATATGTTTGTTGCAATGAGCGACTTGACTCGATGTGCGTTCCCTTTGCTAGATGTAATCGTGGATAGGGTGGCACGCCGCCACATGTATGGTATCAGGATCGGGTGGCACGCCGCCACAGGTATGGTATCTGGATCGGGTGGCACGCCGCCATGGGTATGTTATTGGAACGGGTTGCGCGCCGCAACAGTGTGATGTGGAAAATATAGCTTCCTATATGTTACTTTGTATACAATACTTCCTAGCTTCTGAGGAATAGTCTGTATTGGGGTCGTGACAATAGCACATCAGTTGTGCCCTTTCAGGATTTGATAGCGTATATCAATTGTATCACCGTTGGTGTGATTGATTTCTTGAGTTCATACCTAGATATGTGTGTGGATGACCGTTTTGAGCATGGTGACTTGAGGTGTTCCATGAGTAATAGTGTTTGGATAGAATCAATGAACTGTGGCAAGGCCACGTGATGTTATGACCTTTCGAGGAGGATTCAGGTACCCTAATTCTATGATGTGAGACGAGGTCTCGATTACGTGTTGTGATGGTATTAAGGAATTTGAATTACAGCTCTTTTGTTAGAGTCAGTTGTCATGGCTGGAGTATGTCCAGACTGTTCTTATTGGAGCCTGTGTTGTGCTCGTTGTGGCATAGGCCGATGCTGAGGTGTCATGTCACCAGTGTGGTATGTTATGATCGAAATGATCGTTGGAGTCATTAATGAGTACGAGCATATTTGATCTTAGCTTGTTAGAAAGGTAATATTGAGGTTTGGCTCCGAAACCTATTGTGGTATCAGTTTTAAAAGGGAAATGGATTCACGAATGGTTGACCCGAGAGATAGGTTCGGTATATCGCATGCTTCAGCTGCCGTGGGCAGGATATGAAGGTGTTGGAATAAGACTCTGTCTAATGAGAAAGGTTCTTTCTGCTAGTATTTGGTTATTGTGGCCAGTTGTCGTAATTAGAGGTTATCGTATCGAGTGATTGGGTTGTTTGATACATCATGTGATCTCACCCGGAGTGGCAAGTTGGCTAGTACAGATGGATCGTGTGTATTTTGAGTATAGGCATGAGATTCAGATTTGGTATGTGCTTTCGGAAAGTGCAATGTGGTCTATGATGCGGATGGGCTGTGAGATTTCCATCTATAGTGTGTACCGGACTTGTATGAGATAGGGTGACGTGGGATCGCCCCGAATATATGCTTGGTAGGGTCATTCAGCTATTGGGCTACTTCCAGTACCTCTTGGTTCGCTCGAGGACGAGCGTTTACTTAAGTTGGGGAGAATGTGATGACCCGGCATGTCATCATGTGAGTTATCACCTCGTTATCCCCGTTAAATGCTTGTTAATATTTCAATATGCATGTTTGGCGAGTTTGAGTCAATTCGGATTGAGTTTAGTTGGAAATGAAACAAAAAGTCTCTTAGAAGAAGGAATAGTTGGAAAACGTCAACTGGACGTTGACTTGTGAGTTAGAGAGCTCGGAATTGAATTCTAATGATTCGGTCAGCTCCGGGAGGTCATTTATGAGCTAGGAAAGTAATCGGAATTGAATTTGGAGACCCGGTGTAGAAATAGGCTTGAATTGGCTAAGGTTGAATTTTGGCGAAATCCGATCGATAGGTGAGATTTTGACCCGAGAGTCGGAATGGAATTCCGACAGTTGCAGTAGCTCCGTTAGGTGATTTTGGATATGCCTACAAATTTTCAAGTCATTCGGACATCGTTTGGTCGGGTTTTTGATCGAATGTGAATTTTTGAAATTAAAGTTAAACTTAAGCTTGAATTTGTTGAAAAAGGACGATTTTGATGTTAACGATAGAGTTTTGATGATTGGAACAAGTTTGAATGATGTTATAAGAGGTGTTAGTACTTTTGGTTGAGGTCCCGGAGGCTTCGGGGTGAATTCGGATGCCCAACGGGTCATTTTTGGAAGATTTTTGCCATTTTGAGCATAAATGTAATGATCCAAAGGTTTATTTTTAGTTCTAGAGATCCAAATTTGATTTCGAGACTTTCGAGATTTTTGCCATTTTGAGCATAAATGTATGAATTATAGGACTGATCCGGAAATTTTGGTTTAATTTCATCAAGTCGCGATTGGGTTTTTGAGGCGAAACATGAGTTAATTGTTTAACGAGCGAAGTTTATGTTGCACTGAGCAAATGAGATCCAAATTCAGTTTTGTTTGAACCACTGGATCCGTATCAAAATTTCGGAGCCATAGGAAAAAGAATCGTCAAATTCCGAGTTCGTATGATCGAGTTATAGCATTTTTAGCGAAATAAAAAGCTGCTACAATTTTCTGGGGCAAATCTGGTATTTTCGCTTCTGCGATGAACAGTACCCGCAGAAGTGGGTGAACAGTGATTTTTCGCTTCTGCGATGAACAGTTCCGCAGAAGCGGTGAACAGTAAATCGCACCTGCGGTGAACAGTAACCGCGGATGCGAAAATCGCTGGGCTTTGAATTGGGGCAATCCGAGAGTTTCTTCATTTTCGGAGCTAGGGAGCTCGGATTGAAGCGATATTTGAAGCGATTTTCAGTGTTCTATATCCAAAAGTGATTATATTCAATGATTCCATGGTTATTTTTCATCAAGTATTAGTGATTCAAATGGAAGAAATTGGAGAAAATTTGTAAACTTTTCAAAAACGAAAATTTAGGATTCGAAGGGTCATTTGTGGTCCGATTTGGGAGTTCTTGATATGTACGGACTCGTATCGAGATGAGGGTTCCGAATATGTAACTTTCATAATTTTTCGAGAAGCGTACCAAAAGTCAGATTTTGGCAACTTTGGGAATTTTGATGTAAATTGAGTTGTTTTGACTGGGTATCATTCCATTGGTCTAATTTGATGTGTATTTACTATATTTGATCAGATTCTACGTGTGCGAAGCTTGATTCTCGTGGCAAGGGCATCGCGAAGTAGTCGTCGCGCCGTATTGAGGTGAGTAATAGATGTGGGTGATGACCAGCGGGTTCGAAACCCCGGTATACCACTTTGTGACGTCGTATAGCGGCGAGATACGTACTCTCTTGTGAGTGCGAGGTCGATTGTGATTGGGGACTATGGCTTAGTCCGACTTGTTGATACTGTGTTATGACATTGGCTATTCTTGAGCCGTCGAACCACCTTCTCGGATGGTTGCATACTATATATTGTGATATTGGCCACTCTTGAGTCGAGTAACCCCCTTCTTGGGCGGTTGAGCATACTTGTGGGCCGTGAGCCAGTTATTGGATCCCGCGAGGATCGTTATCATTGTCTTATCATATTGACATGTTAGTTACTACCAGACCGTAGCTATTTCTGTTATCATGCTATTTCCAATCTCTGGAACTTGACATTACTGTTTTCAACTGAAAAATGATAAAAGAGTTTTCAAAACTACTTTTGAGCCTCGAGGCTGCATTTTCATATTAGCTGACTGGTAGTGGATCGGGCTGCGCGCCGCTGCAGTATACATGTTGGATCGGACTGCACGCCGCAGTAATATTGTGCTTGGGATGTAGGAGCCCCTCCGGAGTCCGAACCCCCACAGTGAGCACGGGTACCCAAATTGGATCGGGCTACGCGCCGTAGCGATCATATCATGCATCGCATTGCATTTAGCTACATCCGATAGCTCTTATACTGTTTTGCTGGTACTTGTTGGCACGTGTACAGTTGATATTGATTCGTGACAGGGTATTTGATTACACCTTTACATAGTGCTTTATTGTGGATTTCTTATCTGCATGCTGTCTTACCCTTGTTTATTACCACCGAGTCCGCAAGTACTCATTTTACTCCCTCGCACCTTGTGTGCGGATCCGGGTACCTCTCAGCAGGTGATCCGGTAGGTCGTGCGAGGCGACATCCGTAGGATATTCGAGGTAGCCGCAGAGTCCGCAGGACCCGATATTCCTTCTTACTGTCTTTTGATTCTCGTATTGACTTTTCTTTCCGCACTTGGTATCTTGTAAACCTTTATACACTTATGCTCATTAGAGGCTCATGACTCTTGACCCTTCGGTCTTTGGGAGTTGGTATATTTTGGGATTTGGTTTCCTGTTTTCGATATTTGTATTACCGTTGCTTCATGCTTTGATATGCTTAAATGGGATAAAGCGAGCTTCTAGCTCCGTCGTTGTTATTGATTGGTCAGGCTGGCCTAGCAATGTGCTGGGCGCCATCACGACCAAATTTGGTGTCGTGACAGTGGGGGAATGGGTAACCAGATTTTGGTCCGAACCCTGAGTTACGACCACGTGGGCCAGGGGAGTTTTGGGAAATTTTGGAGTAAACTTTGGGAAAACCATTTTAAGCATTCAAACCAAGTTATTTAGTATTTATTAATGTAATGGAATCAATTGTGATTAGATTCGAGCTAGTTGAAAGCGGAAATTCGGGGAAAAAAGCTATAATTGAAGGATAATTTGGACTTCAAGTCTAGAGGTAAGTGTTTGTTCTATCCTAGCTTGAGGGAATAAGAGTATGTGCTCTGTGCTATGTGATCGAGTGCGGTGTATGGGTTGTGGTGACGAGCATCCATACACTGGCGTCTAGTATGACCATGAGTCGTTGTTGATACTTGTTGTGAGATATTTTTAAGAATGAATTGTTGAACCCTTGCCGGGTTGTGGAATTGTACATTGTTTTCCCTTGTCGGGACTTATTGTGAAATGAGATATTGTTTTCCCTTGCCGGGACCTTTTTGTGATGATTATTGTGTCCCTAGCCGGGGCGGTTCATGATTATTGTTTTCATTTTCTGCCCTTAACTGTGAATGTTATTTGGGTGAGGAAGAGTGATAATGCACGAAGGGTGATTCCGTGCCTTGTTTTACTGTTACTGCACGAAGGTTAATGTCGTGCCTTATTATTGATTATGCATGAAGGTTAATGCCGTGCCTTGTTATTGATTATGCACAAAGGATCATGTCGTGCCTTATGATATTGATTATGCACGAAGGGTAATGCCGTGCCTTGTTATTTGAACCATGCACGAAGGATCATGCCGTGCCATGGATGTGAGGATGAGAGTAAAAGCACGAAGGGTGATGTCGTGCACTTTATTTACTTATTTTGTGAGGATGAGAGTAAAAGCATGAAGGGTGATGCCGTGCACTTTATTTGCTTATATTGTGAGGATGAGAGTAAAAGCACGAAGGGTGATGCCGTGCACTTTATTTGCTTATTTGGTGAGGATGAGAGTAAAAGCACGAAGGGTGATGCCGTGCAACTATTTGCTATTCCTTGTTTGTCATTAACTGTTTTCATTACACTTTGGTTTCTTTGTTGATTTAATAATTGTTTTTAACTTTGAGCTTCCTTCTTATGATATTTCTTGTTGGTTTTGTTCACTTGATATCTCTTGCTATCTTGTGGCGTACATATATATATAGAACTGCACATGTTTATGTGGGTGTCTGGTCCTAGGCTTGTCACTACTTCGCCGGGATAGGCCGGCACTTACCAGCACATGGGGTCGGATTGTGCTGATACTGCACTTCTGTGCGTTTTTGCAGAGGTCCAGGTTCTGAGCAGGAACAACAATAGTAGAGCCTTGCGTGGGAGTTGAGCATTTCGAGACCGAGGTAACTTGCAGGCGTCCGCAGGCCCGACGTCTCTTCCACTTATTTATATTATTAGATGTAGTCCCTTTGTTCCGAGACAAACAGATTTACGTTATTTTCCTTCAGACCTTTATGTGTAGTATTCAGTAGTGGTTCGTGAGTTGGTAACTCCACGTCTTGGGTAGAGGATTTTGGTATTGTTTTACCTTGGTACTACTTATTTCTATTTTGATGAGTCTTCCGCATTTATTTAATTAAGGTTATGTTTCTTGTTGATAAAATTGAGTATCAAATACTGGTAAACATAGGATAATATTAATATGTTGGCTTGCCTAGATACCACGAGTCGGCGCCATCACGATCCCGATGTTGGGGGAAAATCCGGATCGTGACAAGTTGGTATCAGAGCTCTAGGTTACATAGGTCTCACAACTCACGAACAAGCTTAGTAGAGTCTGAGGGGTAGGTACGGAGACGTCTGTACTTGTCCTCCAGAGTCTATTGAGTTAGGAAAAGTCTCTCATTGTTCTTTCTTATCGTGCGAATTCGTTCTTCAAATGTTAATTAAATTTCTACTCTTGTCTTCCCATGAATGGCGAAGTGACGTACCGCTTCTTCAGCCGAACAATGGCACAGGCTGATGATAGATCAACTACGCCTTCAAAAGTCTTACAGAGATCGGATAGGTTTCACCAAAGTCTTCGCTACCACCTTCAGCGGTGCATCTTTTGAGAACCCACGTGATTGTGCTTGACCGCTGTTGTGAGGAATTACAGAATGTGGGAATAGTCGAATGCGAGGGGATTGATTTTACTGTGCTTCGGATGGCTAACAGAAGTAGTGGGAAGATAATGTATTTACCATACCAGTTATGGTTCTAACGGAAGATGCAATCATATCAGGAGATCACCTAATGAATCGTGTGGGGTTTCAACGGACCTTGTTGTCCGGTTGATTTGTTGGAGTTGTGAAGGACAAATATTGTGAATTACTTGGAATGTGTATATATATGGTATGGAAAGGTCCTCCAAATAATTTATACATATTTAGAGTTGCTTCTTTTCATGGGGTAAGAATCGCCCCCAGAGAATTACGAAGAGTATATGAGTAAATGGGGTAGCTCAGCACTGTTAAGCCAACATAGCAAAAGAGGAAATTGGCCGTCGATGTTTGTGGCAAGCATACGAAGAGGGAAAGCCGGTCAACGCAACACTACCTACTAAACTCTATTTTAAGAAAATGTTCGGAAGATGTCACCTCCCAGATTCTCTGCAATATGTAGTATATGCGATCTGAACGGTTGTACCAGGTCACCATGACTGTGTACGACTATGTCGTCATGTGCAATAAGTTAACTGAGCCTCAAAGGAAATTGTGAATGTGGTAGTTTGGAGAAATGTAATTTAGGAAAGCACTCATGTTACACACTCCATTGCAGTCAATACTTATCTTACATGACCAGCCAGATGTAGAGGTCAGGATGTTAGAGGTGGAGGTGAGAATCCTAGAGGTGGAGACCCACCCGTTGATATAATTTTTATGGTATGACTGAAGTCAGTACACCATATGGTGTCATCACATGTACAATTTTGACAGTTATAAAAAGGATATTTCTTCTTAATTTGATTGGTTTTTGAAAAATTTAGGCGAGTCCTCTTAATATGCTCCGCTCACGAGTGAGCTTCATAATCATCAAATCTACTTATATGAATACTCACGTTGAGTTATTATATAGAGATAGATATCCCTATTATTATGTCTTGGTCACTAAGAAGATTTATGAGGCTAAAAGTGACTTTATATCACAACTACGGTGAGTTTTGATGTAACACTGAAATAATTAATTTCAATTGCTAATTATATACTATATCAGCATGAGGGTTCATTTTATGTCGTGAGTTTCTTTGACGGACAATTATTGAAAAGAATAAAGAGAGGAAATGAAAATTTTCAGCCGGTACAATGTGCAAGTACTTGTGATTTAGAGTTGAGGATGAGGTCCTCCAATTTTTGTATAATGTGAAATAATATTTTTTTAAACCGAGCTACAAGTTGCGGTGGATATTACATGAGGACAAGGTCCTAGTGGTGAGAAGTTTGTGTTTAAAATTTTTCCTTTTTAAAAAAAAAAGAAAAAAAAATCTTGTACTATATCCTAAATTTAAGCCATGTTTGTTAGGATTATTTGACAATTATTGTATAGTTTCTATTAATATTTAGCCAATTTTGTTTTGTAAGCGTTGAGTTTAGACTTTGACGAGCACCCAGGTGCGGATAAATATGACTCATTAATTCGAAAAAGTAATCACGAGGTCTCCATACCTCATTCTGAGTAAAGTGGGAGTTCTGGAATAAGGTATTTGGTAACACGCAGTTAATTAGCAATGTTGTAATTTAGGTACAACTCTTATGGCCAGAGTCATGGTTATGTGCATACGTACGAGGTGTTCATACCTTAGTAGACTTGTTCGTGATAGTCCCCATTGATAACGTATTGATACGCTACCGCAGTTAGGAAGAGCATACGCAGCATCTCAGAGTGGCTCTCCAAACTCTGGAAAGGTAGTCAGCTACATAGAGATACCTCAAAAGTGTGAGTTCTGGCTAAGTACAGTTGCATTACTGGGTCATGTTGTGACGGCAGAAGGTATACATGTCGATCCAAGGAAGATGGAGGCAGTCAAGGACTGGCCTAAACTAACATCAGCCACCAAGATCCAAAGTTTCTTGGGTTGGTAAAGTATTATTGGTGATTTGTAGAGGGGTTCTCTTCTATTGCAACCCCGATGACCAGGTTGACCCAGAAGGGTGTCCAGTTCAAGTGGTCAGATGAGTGTGAGGCGAGCTTTTAGAAGCTCAAGACAGCTTTGACTACGACACCAGTGTTGATTTTACCCACGGGTTCACAGCCTTGCACAGTTTACTGTGATGCATCCCGTACTAGGCTTGGAGCGGTATTGATGCAGGGCGGCAAGGTTATTTCTTATGCTTTGAGACAGTTGAAAATCCACGAAAAGAATTATCCGGTTCATGATCTTGAGCTGGCAGCAGTGGTTCATGCCTTAAAAATCTGGAGGCATTATCTATATGGTGTGGCGTGTGAGGTATACACGGATCACAAAAGTCTTCAGTATTTATTCAAGCAAAAAGAGTTGAATGTAAGACAAAGGAGATGGTTAGAGTTGCTGAAAGACTATGATGTTACTATCTTATATCACCCAGGTAAGGCAAATGTGGTAGCCGATGCGTTGAGTAAGAAGTCTGCCAGCATGGGTAGTCTCGCTTATATTCCGGTCAGCCAGAGACCACTTGCTCTAGATGTCCAGGCCTTAGCCAATCGGTTCGTGAGATTAGACATTTCAGAGCCTAGCAGGGTGTTAACCTTCACGGTCGCTTGTTCTTCTCTATTAGAGCGTATCCGTGAGAGGCAGTTCGATGATCTTTATTTGCCTGACCTAAGGGATACGGTACAGCGGGGAGGTGCCACGAAGGTAACTCTAGATGATAACGGAGTATTGAGATTGCAGGGCGAGTTTGTGTGCCCAACGTTGAGGGGATTCGAGAGTTGATCTTAGTGGAGGCCCACAGTTCATGGTATTCTATTCACCCGGGTACCGCGAAGATGTATCAGGACTTACGGCAGCACTATTGGTGGCGTAGGATGAAGAAGGACATTGTTGTGTGTGTAGCTCGGTGTTTAAACTGTCAGCAGGTTAAATATGAGCACTAGAGGCCTGGTGGTGTGTTCTAGAGAATTGAAATTCCCGAGTGGAAATGGGAGTGGATTACTATGGACTTCATTACTGGACTTCCCTTGACTTGGAGGAAATTTGATGCTATTTGGGTCATTGTTGATAGGCTGACCAAGTCAGCACACTTCATTCTAGTATCTATCTCCTACTCCTCGGAGAGGTTAGCAGAGATTTACATCAGGGAGATAGTTTGGCTTCATGGGGTGCCGGTATCTATTATCTCAGATCGGGGTACGCAGTTTACCTCGCGGTTCTGGAGAGCGGTCCAGCAGGAGTTAGGCACCCAGGTTCAACTGAGTACATCTTTTCATCCCCAAACGGATGGTTAGTCCGAGAGGACCATTCAGGTTCTAGAGGACATACTTCGAGCCTATGTCATTGATTTTGGAGGCTCCTGGGACCAGTTTCTTTCACTACCAGATTTCACATACAATAACAACTACCAGTCTAGCGTCCAGATGGCCCCGTATGAGGCATTGTATGGTAGGCGATGTGCGATTCCCAGTCGGATGGTTTGATACGGGAGAGGCTCGAGTGTTGGGCACAGACTTAGTTCAGGAGGCCTTGGATAAGGTCAAGACAATCCAGGAGAAATTGCGTTCAGCTAAGTCCACACAGAAGGCTTATGCGGATCGTAAGGTTCAAGATGTAGATTTCATGGTTGGTAAGCAAGTATTGCTCCGAGTGTCGCCTATGAAGGGCGTGATGAGGTTCGGGAAGAAGGGCAAGCTCAGCCCTAGGTATATTGGTCCATTTGAGATTCTAGACCGAGTGGGAGGAGTGGCTAACAGACTAGCTCTGCCGCCTAGCTTATCTGTCGTGCATCCAGTTTTTCATGTATCTATGCTTCAGAGATACCATAGCGATCCCACACATGTGTTTGATTTCAATACTGTCCAATTGGACAATGATCTATCCTATGGGGAAGAGCCGGTGGCCATTCTAGACCGGCAGGCTTGACAGTTGAGGTCGAAGTGTTATCCTTCCATGCGTGTTCAGTGAAGAGGTCAGCCTCCTGAGGCACCGACCTGGGAGTCCGAGTCTGATATGCGGAGCCGCTACCCACATTTGTTCCCCGACTCAGGTACTTCTTTCTCTTGTCCGTTCGAGGGCAAATGGTTGTTTTAGAGGTGGAGGATGTGACGACCCAAAGGGTCATCACCTATTTTCCTCACTTGTTCCGCACTTTCGAGGCCTTGAAAACCTCATCTATGTTGCCTTGATTTACGTGCACAATTCGGGCATGTAGCCGAAAAGATTTTGTGATAGAATATGTGAATTCTATGAGAAATTTGAAGAAAAATGATATTAATATTGATATAGTTGACTTCGGTCAACATTTTTGGTAAACAGACCCAGACCCGAGATCGGACGGTCCCGAAAGGTCCGTAGGAAAATATGGGACTCGGACATGCGTCCGGAGTCGAATTCTGAGGCCTAGAGCCTAAGTTATGGATTTTTCTGTTAAATTGTTTTGGTTGTAGTTATTAAAGGAAAATGAATTAAATGACCTTGGTATCGGGCTCGTATTTTGGTTCCGACGCCCGGTACAAGTCTTAAATATTATATATGTGCTTTCTGCAAAGTTTTGTGACATTTAGATGTCGTTTGATGTGTTTTGAACCTTGAGTTCCAAATTTGAAAGTTATGAAACTAAGAAGGATGATAATCATGAACTTGAGGCTTGATTTGATGAAATCGATATTATATTGGCGATGTGATCGCACGAGCAAGTTTATAACATGTTTTTGATGTTGTGTACATGTTTGGTTTGGAGCCCGGGTAGGGGGGGGCTCGGGTAAAGATTTGATAAGCCGTTGGTTCAATTTATGAAATTTTACACAACTAATTTTTCACCCAGTTGGAATCTTCGCAAATGCAAAGATTTTCTGGCAATTGCGAGAAGTCCCAGACTGGCCTTGGTTCGCAAATGCGAACCATGCTTCGCAAATGCGAAGTTGGCAGGGGGTTCACAAATGCGAGCTTAACCTCGCAAATGTGAGGCCTTCAGTATTTCGCCCGGCTTCGCAAATGCGAGAAACCCAGAAGCCCAGCCTTGTACGCAAATGCGAATATAAAGTCGCAAATGCGAGAAACCCAGAAGTCCAGCCTTGTTCGCAAATGTGAACATAAAGTTGCAAATGCGACGCTGTCAGTCCTCAGACCTGTAGTGTTCGCAATTGCGAACAAATGTTCGCAATTGCGATATCCGCAGCTGTGCAATTTTATACTTAAACAAATTTTTCAGTTCATTCTTCATTCTTTCAAAAACCCACACACTACACACGAACCCTCAAGAGCAAATTCACTCCAAAACAATTGTAAGTCACTTTTTACTCAATTCTTTCAATTCCTAACAACATTAAACATGTTTTTCAGTAAAAATCAAAGGTTTTCATGGTAGAAATTCTTGTTTTTGGGTAGAACCTAGGGTTTTCATGAATTGGGTAATTGGACCTCGAATTGCGGTCCGATTTTGAACAAATCATATATTTGAACTCGTGGGGGAATGGGTAACCGGATTTTTATCCGAACCCCGAGTTTCGACCACGTGGGCCAGGGGAATTTTGGGGTAAACTTTGGGAAAACCATTTTTAAGCATTCAAACCAAGTTATTTAGTATTTATTAATGTAATGGAATCAATTGTGATTAGATTCGAGCTAGTTGAAAGCGGAAATTTGGGGAAAAAAGCTATAATTGAAGGATAATTTGGACTTCAAGGCTAGAGGTAAGTGTTTGTTCTATTCTAGCTTGAGGGAATAGGAGTATGTGCTATGTGCTATGTGATCGAGTGCGGTGTATGGGCTGTGGTGAGGAGCATCCATACACTGGTGTCTAGCATGACCGTGAGTCGTTGTTGATACTTTTTGTGAGATATTTTAAAGAATGAATTGTTGAACCCTTGCCGGGTTGTGGAATTGTACATTGTTTTTCCTTGCCGGGACTTATTGTGAAGTGAGATATTGTTTTCCCTTGCCGGGACCTTGTTGTGATGATTATTGTGTCCCTAGCCGGGACAGTTCATGATTATTGTTTTCATTCTCTGCCCTTAACTGTGAATGTTATTTGGGTGAGGAAGAATGATAATGCACGAAGGGTGATGCCATGCCTTGTTTTACTATTACTGCACGAAGGTTAATGCCGTTCCTTGTTATTGATTATGCACGAAGGTTAATGCCGTGCCTTGTTATTGATTATGCACGAAGGATCATGCCGTGCCTTGTGATATTGATATTGCACGAAGGGTAATGTCGTGCCTTGTTATTTGAACCATGTACGAAGGATCATGCCGTGCTATGGATGTGAGGATGAGAGTAAAAGCATGAATGGTGATGTCGTGCACTTTATTTGCTTATTTTGTGAGGATGAGAGTAAAAGCACGAAGGGTGATGTCGTGCACTTTATTTGCTTATTTTGTGAGGATGAGAGTAAAAGAACGAAGGGTGATGTCGTGCACTTTATTTGCTTATTTGGTGAGGATGAGAGTAAAAGCACAAAGGGTGATGCCGTGCAATTTTTTGCTATTCCTTGTTTGTCGTTAACTGTTTCCATTACACTTTGGTTTATTTGTTGATTTAATAATTGTTGTTAACTGTGAGCTTCCTTCTTATGATATTTCTTGTTTGTTTTGTTTACTAGATATCTCTTGATATCTTGTGGCGTACATATGTATATAGAACTGCACAGGTTTATGTAGGTGTCTGGTCCTAGGCTTGTCACTACTTCGCCGGGATAGGCCAGGCACTTACCAGCACATGGGGTCAGATTGTGCTGATACTGCACTTCTGTGCGTTTTTGCACAGGTCCAAGTTTTGAAAAGGAATAGTAACAGTAGAGCCTTGCGTGAGAGTTGAGCATTTCGAGACCGAGGTAGCTTGCAGGCGTCCGCAGGCTCGACGTCTCTTCCACTTATTTATATTATTAGCTGTAGTCTCTTTGTTTCGAGACAAACAGATTTACGTTATTTTCCTTCAAACCTTTATGTGTAGTATTCAGTAGTAGTTCGTGAGTTGGTGACTCCACGTCTTGGGTAGAGGATTTCGGTATTGTTTTACCTTGGTACTACTTATTTCTATTTTGATGAGTCTTCCGCATTTATTTAATTAAGGTTATGTTTCTTGTTGATAAAATTGAGTATCAAATAATGGTAAAATCAGGATAAAATTAAATATGTTGGCTTGCCTAGCTACCACGAGTAGGCGCCATCACGATCCCGATGTTGGGGAAAAATCCGGGTCGTGACATCAGAAATTAAAATCTAGAATCAATTGGTTAAATGACGGTGATGCTAATACAAAATTTTTCTATTTATCCACTTTAAAAATAAGACGTACTAATCGTTTAAAGCCATTCGAGATTTAGGTGGGAATTGGATTACTGATCCTTTAACCATAAATATTTATATTTTCAATTATTACAAAAATTTATTTACTACGCAACACACTAGTTCCACCTTTCGAAATTTTGTTCTCCCTTCTAATATAGTGGAATATCATGATCATCTATTATTAGATAAACCTTTACAAGACATTGAAATAATTAATGCCTTAAATTCATTCCAACCTTATAAGGCACCGGAGCCAGATGGATTACATCCTATATTTTATCAAAAATATTGGCATATTATAGGTAATTCAGTGAAAGCTTTTTGCCTCCAAGTTTTTAGGAATAAATAGATCCTACTATTGATTCCACGTTTCTTTGTCTTATTCCAAAAAAATTACATGCTGCTTCTTTACCTCAATATCGTACTATTAGTATGTGCAATACTATTTATAAAATTATTTCAAAAATTATTGTCAATCGTATTAAACCTATTCTTCCTAAATTAATAGACCAAACTCAGTCTAGTTTCCTGGCAAATAGATGTGAATCTGATAATGCAATTATTGTTCAAGAATTATTATCTATTTTTAATAAAATGAAAGGAAAGAATGCGAATATGCTTCTAAAATTAGATTTCGAAAAAGCTTTAGAAAATTAGAATGGTCTTTTATTTATAATACTTTATATAATCTTCATTTCCTAATCAAGCTAAGTAACCTCATAATGTCTTGTATAACTACTGCTTCTACTGTTGTCTTAATCAATGGTCATGCCACTGATTTTTTTCAGCATTCTAGAGGTATTAGAAGGGGACCCTCTTTCTCCTTATATCTTTATATTATGTTTAGAAATTCTTTCAAGGAAAATAAATTTAGAAGTAGATTACAATATTTAGCATCCAATAACTATTGGGAAAAAGGGACCACAACTGTCACATTTGTTCTTTGCAGATGACATAATTTTGTGTTCGAAAATCAATTCTAAATCTTGTTATTCTATCCGAAACACCATGACTCTCTTTAATAATTATTCAGGGCAGTCCATAAACTTAGATAAATCTAAGTTATTTTTTCCAAACAATTGTCCTACAAATGTTAAAATGGACATTCAGACTCTGTTTAATATAAAGGAAAGTAACTCGTTTGGCAAATATTTCGGTTTTCCAATATTTACTTCAAGGCCTTTAACTAAAGATTTTCAATTTTTACTTGATAATTTCAAGTCTAAATTAGCAGGCTGGAAAACTCGCTTCTTAACAAAAGCGGGTAGAAAAACTTTAATTTGTTCCACCCTTAATAATTTTCCAAATCATATAATGCAGTATATTACTTTGCCCAGTTATATTATTAAGTCTCTTAATAAATACCAGCGGGATTTTTTATGGGGATCTACTTCACAAAAGAAAAAAAAATCACCTATTAAATTGGAATTCAGTCACTACTCCTTTATCCTAGGGGGATTAGGTATACAAAATCTTAATATTAAAAATTCTGC
Organism: Nicotiana noctiflora; assembly: GCA_032618575.1. Taxonomy (NCBI): domain Eukaryota; kingdom Viridiplantae; phylum Streptophyta; class Magnoliopsida; order Solanales; family Solanaceae; genus Nicotiana; species Nicotiana noctiflora. The sequence continues at coordinate 27,832 of JASVEL010008125.1, read as the reverse complement.
TTTGCATGCTAGATTAGCATGGAGACTATTTGAAAATCCTAATCTTCTTTGGGCAAGGGTTTTACTTCATACTCATTTAAAACAAAATAGTATTTATAGAATTTCTACATCTATAATTTGGTATAATATTATAAAGGGATGGAATATTTGTCATCTAGGCTATAAATGGTTACTCACAAATGGAAAGCATGTTAACTTCTGAAAGGAGCCTTGGTTACACCACTGTGCTTCTATACGTAATTCTTTTTGCGGCCCTTTACCTCAAGGTGAGATGAATAAATTAGTATCCAATTATTATTATAATTCTGAATGGCATCTTCAGGATTTTCCTTTTGATATCCCCATTTCTTTAAGAAAACAAATTACTAGCACTTACATGCCTATAGTTAATACAAATTATGATCGTTTAATATGGGTGTCACGACCCTAGGTTTATTTTTTGTTAAGTCTATCTATTATGAACTTCATAATGTGACTTTTCCGAAAGTTGTTACTTTAGCTCATAATTATACTTGGATTTGGAAATTACAAACTACACCAAAAATTTCTTTTTTTATATGTCTATTATGTAATGGTAGACTACCTACTGCTACTTATTTGCATAAAAAAAAATTCAATATGGATACTTGAGTTTTTGTGGTTTAGGTGCTGAATCAATTAGGCATATTTTTCTCGAATGTAATAACGCTTTATATTTCTGGCAGCAGTTTAATATTGATTTAACACCTTTTACTAATGAAGGAAACTTGTTTTCAATGCAGTGTTGGTATAATTTTTTTTGATCGAAATCATTTAGGAAATATAATGGTATTCCATTAACTATTTTGAAAGCTTTTGCATTATGGCATATTTGGACTAGTAGAAATAATAATCTTTTTAAACATAATAAAGTTTCATTAAGTGCAAATTTGGTATTTCATCAGGTAGCTGAATTTTTCTATCTTACAAAGACTAGAAAAACTATTTCAAAAACTTTGGGTGTATACATTAAATGGTATCCACCACAATAATTTTTCTATAAATTAAATATTGACGGTTCTACAAAATCCAATCCTTCTAGATGTGGTATTGTGGGTTGTTTCAGAGACTCCTCAACAAATTGGATTCTAGGTTTTTCTAGTATGGTTTCAGCAAGCTCAAGTCTTCACACTGAATTACTCTCTCTCTTAACAGGGCTTAAGCTAGTTGTTCAATATAATTTCACTCATTTAATTGTTGAGACAGATGAAAGTATGATTATAGATTTTTTTAATACCCCTACACCAAAATATCTTAATGTTATTACTGATTGCAGGTTCTTACTCAGGATGCTGCTTAATCCAAAAATGGAGCTAATCTTTAGAGAACAAAACAATGTGGCAGACTGTTTAGCTAAGTTTGGATCAACTCAAGTGGAGGTTAATACCGTAACTTTTTCAAGACCTTCAAGTTTTGTCATGCCTTCTTATCAGCAAGACCAGTCGAGGATGCTGTGTAGAAGGTTATGCAACCAATCGGATTTGTCAAGTAGTTGCATTATAAGTGCAAATTTAGATCTACTGGTTTAGTTAATGTTGTCACACCTCCCTTTTTACTACCCCACAAAAAGGCTTTTGCACCGATCCGTTTGGAAAGATACGTAGGGTATACCTCAGTGTTCAAATACCCGAGAAGGATATAATAACAAAGATGAAGGAGTTTTTCCACGTAAAGGACAATCGGTTCGAGATCTTTACTTAATTTTCAGAGTCGCCACTTGGGAAGATAATGGTGTCCCAAGTCACCGGTTAATCCCGAATCCGAGGAAGTTGACTCTGTTATTTTACAGTCCACGAAACAAAGACCTGGATAAGGAACTCTTTTAACCCGGGAGAAGGTGTTAGGCATTCCCGAATTCCATGGTTTTAGCACGGTCGCTCAACCATCGTTCTCGAACTTATTTGACTTGTTATAGATTTTAACAATATGTATGTGTTTTAACTTTTAACATTTTTAGGAATTATGACGTTGCGAAAATGTGCTTCGAGTCACACCGCAACCAGTACGCATGTGACCTTTAGTACATTTTGGCTTCGCCGGGATTTAGGATTTTGAGTTGCACCAAGTGCACACTCATATTTAAGGAAGGTATATTAAACTATCCCTAATAGTGTCTTTCGACTTTTAAGTCTTTTGGGAGAAGCTATGAAATTTACTAGTAGCTTTCCCGATTCTATTTTTTTTTACTTTGTTACTAAAGGAGGGCCCACTATTTGGTGTCATGTGAGGCTCGTCCCGATTTAATTTTAAAGTCTCAATCCTAATATGTACATACTATGTTATTCTATTTCTTTTGTTTTTTCCTTAGTTATATTTAACCTATCATTTCAGAATTGGGCCTATGCCATTGTCATTGCCTTTATTGGGCCTGGGCCTTTGCACCCTCACTTAAATAGGTACTGGATCTGCCCGAGTCTTAAAAACCCTGGCTGTCTTCAGGCTTCTGTTTGACTGCCCAATCAACTTCGTACTACAGTTCTGGCCTATGTTACGTATTAGGCCCAAACCAAATTGAGATAACGATGGCAAGAGTAAAAATGTAGAGTTCATGGTAAAATAGACATACAGAATCAAGAGTGAAACCAAATTGGTTTTATTTATTTGAAAAGAAAAATCATTGTACAAGATGATCAATATTAACCTTAAACCATATCAACTCGATGTATATGAAGACCAACTACTTTTATACTTCTATTTTTCTAAGAGCTGATTTACACTAATACTGAAGTTATTTAACTAGGAAATTAAGGGCAAACGGTTAAACTATGTGAAGCATGATTTAAACAGTTTAATTACTTAATAATGACAACTTGATTATTTAAGGCTAAGTGATCTGGTGATATGTACACAATTATATCATTGATTCTAGTACTACTCAACTTAGGCAGTGTCACAGAACCAATTGCAAATGATTTATCGTTTCTTCTAACTATTCTTCTTCTTTTGGACTTGTTTGTATCTATATACTAATTCACAGATGTGCTACATGAGCGTGACTTATATTACTATTATGAGAGAGCTGTTAGCGACTTAGACTACAGTTAATTAACTCATTTTTTAAGGTTTTACCTACTTTAACTAGGTGACATGCCATCTATGACTACGCTACTACTATCATACTAGCTATTACATTGTTTGTTTGGTTTTCTACTTATACATATCATACTACATTAAAAATTCACAGATCTAAGCTACACTACACTATCAATTAGAAATAAATAGAAATGCAAAATGACAGTAATGAATTTAATCTTTGAACTTCATTTTTGTCTAAAATTTCAGCATTACATCTTCAGTCGAACAGGGAATGTACCTGGTTCAGCAAGAAATAATCGATGAGTTCTAAGGGAGAAAAGAGCAAGCAACAACAGCAGACTCAACAACGCACAAGCAATAGTGTAGAACTAAATTTCAAACGAGCAGGACAACACAGCAACAGCAAATAAGAAATCCCAGAAGAAGTCGAGCAGAAGTCCCACAAACAAATCGCTTAACCAGTGATTCTCACTCGAAATATGCGGAAAACTATTTGTTATTCGCTATTGTATTCACTCTGAATTTTTCTCTTGAAAAACCAGCCATTAATCAATCTTTTTAGGGGGTATTTATAGTTATAGATTCTCAGATTTCTTGGGGGGGGGGAAGAATATGGGTTAATTCCATTTCCCTCCCCTTAAAAATTACTAAGTCTACACTTTACACCCCAATTCTGTTACAAGATCCCTTCCAGCATGTGCTGGAAGATTCTTTTTTATTCTATTCTTAAGCTTTTACCAAAGTGACCCTACTAGTTATGGATTTTTATTAATTTTCCTTTTTAGTGAGACCATTATACCCCTTAATCTCTGCAAAATTGCAGAAATCAGGAGCACAAATGTCTCCTATGTCCCTATATGCTCTATTCAATCTACCATTTTACCAATTTGTGTTCCCTTTATGCCCTTGAGGACACAACTGAATTACCCGACCTACCTAGGTCAGGTTTTCAGCATTTTTCAACTTATTTAACTAAGGGCCAGTCCTTGCATTGGTATTTAAGGACTGGCCAATTTTAACTTGAAGAACTATTTCAATTTTAACCAATTTTGTTTCATTTTCTGTTAATTAAAGACTTTTATTTCATTTTTAAGCAAATTGCCGGACTAGCCTGCTTTATTGTTATACTTAGACTATTTAAAACTTAGCCAGTCTCAAGTTGAGACTTGGCTTTTTGCAATTAAAGCCCATTACTGAACACAGGCTTGGCTAAGGCCTTTGCAGGCCTAGCCACCTGTGATTCAGGGCTTAATTTGAGCCTTGGTAAGTCTAAACTTTCAAGCTTAAACCAATTATTACACAACTAGCCCATTTAAGGGTGGGCCAGTTTGTGAAAGACCTTGCAGAGTTGGTCAATTGCAAAATTGACCACTCTTGGTCACTTATTTTACTTGTAACCTATTTTTATTTGATTTTCAATTTTAACCTATTTCAATACTAGCCATTTATGAGACTTAGTGTTATTGCAGCTATAACCCATTCCCCTAAGATTGATGGGCATTAACACTGCTCATACTAACATAAAACTATTGCAAACTTAGCCATTTCAACATACAATTGCACACATAACCAAATGAAACCAAACTTGTTCATCCATCAATTAAAACTCAAAAAAGAAGTTTGATAGTGTTGAAGCTTAATCAATTAGAATCACATAACTCAATTTCATGTAGCAAAGTGCCAATTAAAATCAATCAGGCTTAGTTACAACCATTTTATGTTGAATGATTCACTGAAAGACCCAGAACACACTTAAAGTTCATGAACATAGACTCATAGAGACTAGATCTCACAAAGCAGTCAAAACATGGCCTATATCAGACACAAGCATAATGGTTCTAATAGAGTAACATAAGAATGATATCACCCACTTTCCAAATGCTAACTCTAGCTTGATACATGCGTGTGATAGATAAAAAAATGAAGATGAAGAACAGAAGAACATGGAGAAATAATGAAGAAAATGCCTAAATCTATCATGCAAAAGTGACAGAAAAGAGAAGCAGAATCACTAACTTAGATTTCAGAAGATCAAACCCCAATTTTAAGCATGTCATTTAGCAGATAAGGAAAATAGAAGAGATGCTATAAACCAACATAAGAAACCCTAATATAGGAGATTAAGGAAAATAGGAATCAAATGGCTAAATTAGAACCAAAACTGAATCATGCATTTAACAGAAGAGAAGAACAATAAAGATGTTGAAAGCTAACAAATCAGGAACCACAGTATACACAGAAGATGAAGAAGAAAAGTGAAATCAAGACGGATATTTTAAACAGAGAAACGAAACAAGATCAAAACAACAAGATATAACAAAATAGAAGAAAACATGAAATGAGCAGACAGGAAGAAGGCAAGCAAAACATAGAGAGGGAGGGGAACTTAGCTTTGCAGGCCGGTCCCTTGAGCTTCCCATTTCCCTTTTCTTTTCCACTCTTCTTTTTCAGACTTCTTTTCCTTTTTTTTTCATTTATTTCTTTTATATCTTTTTTCTGGTTTTCTTGTTAGAATTCAAGACGAAGTCTATTGGGGGTTTTCTGGTTAGGGGTGGGTATTTAGAGTGGGAAAGGTGGGATCTTGGGAGGAAACTTGGTTTGAGTCGCCGGAGTTAGGGTTCTGGTGACTTTCTTTTGGATATTTGAGGAGATAGGGGTAGATTCGAGGGAAATCAAGGGTACGGGGTGATATATCAGGGTGAGGTGGTTCTGTGATGTTAAGGTCGGGGTGGTTCTCATAGGTTGAGGTCATCGGCGGTGAACTCCGATGACCGGAGTTTCAAGAAGGTGGAAGGTTTTTAGGGTTTCTCCGAGTTTTGGGTGGGGTTTGAGATGAAGAAGAAGATAAGAGAAGAGGAGGGGGATGTGGTGTGGCCGGAGACCACCATGGAAGGCGGTAGCCTCCATGGCCGTCGAGGTTGCAGAGGAGAAGAAGGTGAAGGAGAAGGGCGGCTAGGGTTTGGAGTATTACAAATGGCCGGTCTCAACTAAGACCAAGCCTTTATATACTCGTGGCCAACAAGGTGATCCTGGCCGTTGGATTAACGATGATCAACGATCAAGATTAGCATTACTATAATGACGCCGTCTCGTTTGTAATGAGACCAAAGCTTTAATCTGTTAGATCTCTTAACGTGAACGGCTCAGATTCGATCTTGAATTTGGCCAGATTAAATAATTCAAGTTAATTATCTCAGCCGTTAGATTTGGCCTAATGAACGGCTGAGATTGTTTTGACTTTAACCAATTGGACCGGCTCTTTTGGGATAACACATTGGGCCAACCAATTGGACTGCATTTGGCCCAGTCTTATTATACCTGTATATATATTTTGTATTTTTCTTGGTATTTTAATTATTTTGTGGTAATTGTCTTTTGTATTTCATTTTTTCCTTTTTGTATTATTTAAATTAATTAATTTCCTACTTTTACTAATTTTTGGCAATTTTCTACCATATTTTTTATTTTTTCTGTTATTAAAGCTCTATACTTTTTTTTTTGATTTTCTTTTCTTTTAAAACCAATTAATAAAAATGCAAGTACTTTTTTTTTCTAGTTTTTATATTATTCTACACACAAAAATGCATCCAATATCAGACAAATCAATGTAATTGCACTTCAAAAAATCCTATTTATTTTAATTTTGTAATTCATTTGCCTAGTGCAAAAATCACATGCTCACAGCTGCCTCCTCTTTGCTCAGGAACACGAAGAGTTTCAGTGTAAAGACAAGAGAGTAGTAATGAGAGATTTTTGCACGTTGGCATATTCCGTGAAAGCATTTTTGAAAACCTTTTGACCGCACCTTGCTTTAGAGGTTGCCTACATATCCTGGGCTAAACAGGAATCAGGTCAGTGTAGTTCGGGAAGGTCTGGTAGTTAAAACTGCCAGACTCACTGTTGCATTGACACTGTTGAGACTTGCTGACTTACTCCTTATTACACCGAGGGATAAAATGTAAAACAAAGAAGCTATTCTGAGCTATGATTCTATGAATTACAATTGTTCCTATCTAACTTCTTGTCTCTTTGCTCTTCCTTATCTCTTTTTCCTTGATTTTCTGTAATGCCGACTTCCTTTTTGTTGATTTTCTTTTCCTTGCTTCCCCCTTTTTTTTGATTTTCGATGACACTTCTTGTTTTCAAACTGAGACCTTCTTAAAACAAAACAAAACAACAAACTTTTCCTTCTGCCCCAGCATGGGCTTTTCATGTTACGGTGTTACTCATGTTAGCTAACACAAACCAAAGTTGCATGAAATTAAAATTGCAGAAAAGTATTCCCTTGTTATCCAGGTGGGCGCCTGATGCATGAATTTAAAATTGCAGAAAAGTATTCCCTTGTTATCCAGGTGGGCGCATGATGCATGAAATTAAATTGCAGAAATGTATTCCCTTGTTATCCAGGTGGGCGCCCGATGCATGAAATTAAAATTGCAGAAAAGTATTCCCTTGTTATCCAGGTGGGCGCCTGATGCATGAAATTAAAAATTGCAGAAATGTATTCCCTTGTTATCCAGGTGGGCGCGTGATGCATGCAATTAAAATGCAGAAAAATATTCTCTCAGTTTGATAACTGGGGTATGAATTTAAAAGATGATACCTTCCTCTTGTTTTTGGTATTTTCTTTGACTTTTACCCATGAATTCCTTCACTTATTGCCGAACTTTCTTTTTGATGTTTTCTATCTTTCCACATTGGTCACATTCACTTTAAAGTGATTGGTGACGATTTGTTCCTGTCTAAATCACAAAACAAAACTTATCAGATATAAGCTGCTGGCAACTGGCATCTGCCGTCCCTGCCTCTTATTGCTTTCCTCTTTTTACTTTTTCTTCCACTGTGCGGTCTTTCTGTTGATTATCTTCTGCAAGCTCTTTTTGTATTTTCTTGTTGTTTTTTTTTCGCCTTTTGTTTTATTTTCTTTTGGCTCTATTTGCCAAACTCCTTTATTTTTTTTTTCAACTTTTCCTTTTCTTTCTTTTCTGATCCAGTGTTATTTTAGCTCTTATCATCAGGAGCTGGTAGTTAGCTTTCAAAAGACAAATAATGAAATGCAGAAAAATAAATCTCAAAGGGGTAAGGGTGTTTTGGAGAGATGGTAGAACTTATCTGGGTGTGCCGGCTGATTCCGTCGACCATGCCATGTATTTAAACCCCGACTCAGTTCGTTCAACCCATTATTCTGACTCCAAATTGTTCTCGACCCAAACCGATCCTATTTTTTGTTGCCTTTTCTCTTTTCCCATAATCCTTACGATCGCCTTATGGTGCCTCGAAAGGTTTTCACCAATAAGACTCTCTCATTTATTCTCTCTCAGCCTCACAATCGCCCTGCAGTGCCATTAAAGGTTTTCACTAACAAGACTCTCTCATTTTATTTCTCTCAACCTCACGGTCGCCTCACGGTGCCGGTTAAGGTTTTCACCAATGAGACTCTCTCATCATTATTTTTATTTTTTCCATTTTTCCTTGTCTTTTGTTTTTCTGTATCACTGGCGTTGTCCAATGTTTCGTTCTTCCTTTATTTCATTGCACTTGTTACTTTCCTGAAATTGATCAGAAGGTCTTTCTTTGGACTGTAACATGGCTTTTGGATGGGTTAAGAAAGAAAGGTAAAAAGGCTCAAAATTTGAGGGTTTTAAAATTTTTACAACTCTCGGAATTATGAAACATAATTTCTGCCCCAGTTTCAATATGTGGGGAAGTTTTGGATTTTCCTTTATTGTGACTGAACTTCAGTGAGGCTGCCTACGTACCCTTTTGGGATCAAGTCAAACGTAGTTCATTCTACGCCATCAATTTATGAATTTCTTTTGACTTTTCCCGATTTCTTTGTCTTTTTCTTTTTCCTTTTTTTCCTTTTTTTTCTTTTTTCATTTTCATTTTCCCCTTTTTTTTCTTTATTTGCTACTTTATTTTTGTGTCATAAACAATTCCGAGAGAGGGGTATGAAAGAATATATCAAACATGGCTCAAAAGGGATGTCAATGGATAAAGTGTTTGGATAGAGAATAATATGCCTTCATCATTTCAATTCCAAAATCACAACAAAATACAATTATACAATTGAAAAGGAATCATACATAGTATCTTTTGACCGCATCTGAATTGATAGCAGTCTCTACGCAGTTCCCTTCAATATCTGTCAGATATAGTGCCCCATTAGACAACACCCGTGATACCATGAACGGCCCTTGCTAGTTTGGTGCGAATTTGCCTTTCGCTTCGGCCCAATGTGGTAAGATACGCCTTAATACAAGTTGTCCAACTTCAAACTTTCGAGGATGCACCTTCTTATTATATGCTCTAGCCATTCTTTGTTGATATGATTGCCCGTGGCAAACTGCTGCCAACCTCTTCTCGTCAATCAGATTTAATTGTTCCAATCGGGCTTTTACCCATTCCTCGTCATCTATTCCAGCTTTAGCTATGATTCGTAGTGACGGTATCTCGATTTCTATGGGTATAACAACAGCTTCTGTCCCATACACCAATGAATAAGGTGTGGTGCCGATAGAAGTGCACACTGTTGTGCGATAACCCATAAGAGCGAAAGGTAATTTCTCGTGCCATTGTCTGGATTCCTCCACCATTTTCCTAAGGATCTTCTTTATATTCTTGTTTGCAGCTTCCACTGCCCCATTTGCCTTTGGCCTGTATGGTGTAGAGTTACGATGCAGGATCTTAAATCTCTGGCAAGCTTCCGCCATGAGGTGACTGTTCAAATTGGCCCTGTTATCTGTGATGATCACCTTGGGAATTCCAAACCGGTATATAATATTTTCATGCAAAAAATCCACCACAGCTTTCTTCGTCACCGCCTTGAATGTCTTTGCCTCAACCCACTTGGTTAAGTAGTCAATTGCGACCAAAATGAATCTATGCCCATTGGAAGCTGCAGGCTCTATTGGTCCGATAACATCTATGCCCCAAGCAACAAACGGCCATGGTGCGGACATCGTATGCAACTCATAAGGTGGGGAATGGATCAGATCTCCATGTACTTGGCATTGGTGGAATTTCCTCACATACCTGATACAATCCCGATCCATGGTGAGCCAATATTACCTGGCTCTCAGAATCTTTTTTGCTAAGATATACCCGCTCATATGGGGTCCGCAGGCTCCAGCATGAACCTCATTCATAATCTTATCAGCTTGTTGGGCATCCACACATCTCAACAATCCCAGGTCTGGTGTTATTTTATATATGATTCCTCCACTAAGGAAAAAGCCATTCGCCAAGCGTCTTACAGCTCTTTTCTGATCACCGGTGGCTTGCTCCGGGTATTTACCTGCCTTCAAGTATTCCTTGATGTCGTGATACCATGGTTCTCCATCCAACTCTCCTTCTACAGCAAAATAGAAAGCGTTCCGATCACGCACCTGGATCTGGAATGGATCTATATAGGCTTTGTTCGGATGATGTAACATAGAGGATAGTGTGGCCAGAGCATCTGCAACTTCGTTGTGCATTCTTGGGATATGTTTGAACTCTATGGACTGGAATCTTTGGGACAACTCATGCAAACAATGCCGATAAGGTATCAATTTCAAATCCCTCACATGATCATGTTGCTTCTTCGACTTTATGATAACATCGTCCACATACACTTCGATTTCTCGATGCATCATATCATGGAACATTATGGTAATTGCCCTCATATAAGTAGCCCCAGCATTCTTTAACCCAAACGGCGTCACTCTATAGCAATATGTTGCCCAAGGTGTAATGAAAGCAGTTTTCTCCGCATCTTCTTCATCCATTAGGATCTGGTGATAACCCTCATAGCAATCTACAAAAGAACCAATCTCATGCTTGGCGCAATTGTCGATTAATATGTGGATGTTTGGCAATGGGAAATCATCCTTTGGACTGGCTTTGTTGAGGTCTCTGTAATCCACACACACACTGGTTTTCCATCTTTCTTTGGGACTGGCACGACATTTGCTAACCAGGTGGGGTACTTAGTAACTCGTATGACCTTTACCTCAAAGTGCTTATTCACCTCTCCTTTTATCTTCACGCTGATGTCCGTTTTGAACTTTCTCAACTTTTACTTTACCGGCCGGCATTTAAGATAAATAGGCAACTTATGTACCACCAAATCGGTGCTAAGTCCGGGCATGTCATCATAGGACCAGACAAAGATGTCATTGAATTCATTCAGCATCTTTATTAACTCTTTCCTGAGGGAGGCTTCTAAATGCACACTTATTATTGTCTCCCGGACATTATCTTCGCTTCCCAAATTGATAGATTCTGTCTCACTCAAGTTCGGTTTGGGTTTTTCCTCATATTGATTTAAGTCTTTACTTATTTCCTCCAGTATTTCCTCATCCTCATATTCTATCTCACTATCATTCTCAATTTCTTGTATAATAATTCGATTGTCAGAATTGGGCTGGGAATTCTTCATGCATGACATATCATCAGAATCACCACATATGGAATTGTACAAAAGGAAAAATAATAAAAATAAAAATAAGGCAAAATGAAGAAATAAGAAGAAACTGCATTTCATTGATATTTCAAAGGATGAACAAAGTTTGGGTACATTTTGATTTCAAATGGGGGTGGGGACTACAAAAAGTAAAATTGCTTTTTCGGAAATGATAATGTATTTCAAAAGCTAACTACCAAGACTCCATCCTGATTGGGAAAGGAGTGGCTTCCCTGTTGAACGCAACACCAGACCCCACGAACTGAACGTCTATTTTGCTGGTACCCTCGCCCATCTCTCCCATGTTCACGTCTCCAAATAACATTTCAAACATTATCAGGAGCTCCTCATCAGGTCTAGTCTCAGCATACCTAGACGCAGCAGATGTCAGATGTTTTGTACCAGGCTTTGCAAAGGTGTCAGACAGTTTTGGGACAGGTTTAGGAAGGGTCCAATTTTTCTTTTTGGTTCTTTTGGCTTTCTGGATGTCGGTGTGGGTGGGTTTGAATCCCAAGCCGAAGGTGTCATTGTTCACTCGTAGATGGACTGGTTGAGTTATTGCTTGCAAGGCTATTCCTAGCCCTTTCCCTAGTGTAAATCCATTTTTGATCATCTCTCTGGCTACCATCACAGTGGCAGGTGCCACTGTAGGGATTGGCAATTTCTCTCCTTCAGCAATCTTGTTCACTCCTACAGTGTTTGTCACCTGGTACACCCAGGGACCTTTGTCTCCGTCCGTCTCCTCGAAGGGCATTATGGCATTGCAGGTGTCTCCCTCTCCGTGCACTGTGATTTCTTGTTGCTCCCATTCGAACTTAACCATTTGGTGCAAGGATGATGGTATGACTTTAGCTGTGTGGATCCATGGTTGACCTAACAATAGATTGTAGGACACAGTGATGTCTAACACCTGAAACTCCATCGTAAAGTCAACTGGCCCAATGGTGACCTCCAAAATGATATCCCCCAAAGTATTTTTGCTTCCTCCGTCAAACCATCGCACATTCACACTACTCCGCCGGATTCTGTCAGGATTGATATTTAGCTTTCCAAGAGTCAAAAATGGACAAATGTTTGCACTCGACCCATTGTCTATCAACACCCGAGTGACCACTGATTCCTCGTTTTTCATAGTAAGATAGAGTGCCTTGTTATGTCCAGTCCCCTCAATGGGTAATTCATTATCCGAGAACGTAACCTTTTTGGACTAAAAAATCTTGTTGGTAATCTTCTCAAGGTGACAGACTGAGAGCTTTTCTGGGACATGTGCCTCATTCAATATCTTCAACAATGCTTTTCTGTGTTCCTCCGAGTGAATCAACAATGAAAGCAAAGAGATTTGTGCAGGCGTCTTTCTTAGCTATTCTACTATCGAGTAGTCTTGAGATTTTATCTTCTTTAGAAATTCTTCTTCTTCTTCTTTAGAGACAGGCTTCTTCATATGACTCTCCTTCACCACCTTCATTTTTCCTCAACTCCTCCGGGGCAAAACACCTCCCGGACCGAGTTAGACCGTGCATCTCGTTGATCTCTCCAGCCACTTCTTTCCCTTTGTAAACTACTGCCACCTTGTTGTAGTTCCAAGGTACAGTCTTGGTATCTACCACCGACATTTATACCACAAGTCTTATAATTACCGGTTCCATGCTTGCGCCTTTCACTGTTAACACTGGTTTCACACCTGGTACCACAACTTTCAAATTTTCCACCGTTGGTAGCTTTTCTACTGGTTCTTCAACTATTGCTTTCCCTTTCTCAATTTCTTTTTTTGCTTTGCCGCTAGCTTTTATCATCATGACCGACTGGGATGGCTTTCTGCTGTTCTCCTCTTGTGCCAACTCTATCATGTGTGTCTCATGATGAGTCGGCAGTGGATTCTGAGTAATGTTTGGAGCCTCTGAAGCCTGTACCTCAATCCTCTAACTATCAATGAGCTCTTGAATAGCAGTCTTCAAGTGCCAACATTTTTCAGTGTCGTGCCCCGGTGCCCCGGAGCAATACTCACACCTGACCGACTGATCAATATTCCTGGGAGGTGGGTTCGGAAGCTTTGATTCGATCGGGCTCAACATCTCCAATTCCTTCAATCGGTGATAGAGGCTAGTGTAGGATTCCCCCAACAGGGTGAATGTATTCTTCGTCTGGTTTCTTTTCCTCATCTCCGGATCGGGCCTGAAGTTGGGTCTGTTCGGGTTTTTGTAAGTCCTAGGAGAGGGGTAGGTATTTTGTGTGATAAACATTTTGCGGGGCCTGGGCTCGCCATACCTGAGGTGGTGGTGGATAAATTTGGGCTTGCGGGTTATGATAGTGTGGGGTCGTGGGTGGATAGTATGGTGGAGGTGGGTTGTAGGATGATGGCTGGTACGACTGGTACGGGTGATGCGGGTGATGGTATTGGCTACGATTCCAGGGTTTACTCTCCACAACCGACACCTTTTCTTTCTTCTTCTTCCCAATGGCTCCTCTATTCCCTGTCTGTATTGCCTAATTTGTGGCCTTGATCTCCGAAAAGCTCATAATCTTGTTAGTTTTCAATCCTTCTTCCACAAAACTTCCCATTTTTACGACTTCATTAAAATTCTTGCCAATGGCTGACACCAGATGTCCATACTAGGTAGGCTCCAAGGCCTGTAAGAAACAGTCTACCATTTCACTTTCTTTCATCGGCGGATCCACCCTCGCCGCCTGTTCTCTCCATCTAAAGCCGTATTCTCTAAAGCTTTCACCAGGTTTCTTTTCCATTTTAGTGAGTGACAACCTATCCGGTATGATCTCCAAGTTATACTGGAAATGGTTAGCAAATGATTGTGCGAGGTCATCCCAGATGAACCACCTGGTATGATCTTGGCTCGTGTACCATTCCAGTGCAGAACCACTCAAGCTTTGGCTAAAGTATGCTATCAGAAGCTCATCTCTTCCCCCTGTGCCACGCATCTTACTGCAGTACGCTCTAAGATGGGCTACCGAATCTCCGTGTCCACTGTACATGTCAAACTTAGGCAACTTGAACCCGACTGGGAGATGCACTTCTGGGAACAGACATAGGTCTTTATACGCCACACTTACTTGTCCCCCTAACCCTTGTATGTTACGGAAAGACTGCTCCAAACTCCTCATCTTTCTGGCCATATCTTCCTGTTCTATGTTCCTGGCTGGATTTTCTTCGGCAGCCTCCATCAACGGGGTATGAGATTCATGCTGCTGAAAGGTTGGTTTAGGTGGGTAGTAATGGGCATCTTGTACATGGAACAACGGCTCACTGGATGACTTATGCAGGGCAGCAGGTAGAGGTGCTACATATACCAGGGCGACCTGTGGTGGCTGAGGTGGCATCTGTTTTGTCGGTGGTGGTGGTACCTGATAGGTGGAGGCATAGTAGTGGTGATAGTCTGGATATGTAGAGGATAAGTTCATAGTGGGTGGCTCAGGGTTGGGATTGGATGGAGGGACGTTTGCTCGGTTAGCGGGATAAGCAGGTAAGGGTTGACCTCTAGACCAAGCATGGTACATCTCAACCATCTGCTGTTTAAGCTTGAGTCAAGCGGACCTGGGTGCCTTTCATTCCCACGCGTTACCCCTGTGTTGACTGTTTCTCATTAACCAAATATATTACTAATCATAATTGATTTCACATTAAACAAATAAAACGATACGAGTGATTCATTAACAAGATTTCAATTTTTACAACGCCCGACATAACACCATATATATACATAAGACTGGAGTCCCACAGTTTACATGTCTATGGAGCCTCTAGGATACAAAAAGAGAAATACAATACTTGCCGGTAACAAGGCTCCGGCTATACCTTACAAAACCAAAATGAAATCTAAATCGAGTGGCATGAACCACACAAGGCCCCGAGGAAGAAAGGGGCTCACCAAAACGGGCGGTGGAAGGAGAAGGATACTACTGCCGATGAGCTGAAGTGCCTGCTACTGATCCACCTACAATCATGACACGAATGTAGCGCCCCCGGCAAAAGGGACGTCGGTACACTTGAATTGTACTGGTATGTATGGACAAACTTTGTCCCAAGTAAACTCAAGCCATTAAATTACATCAACAATTTATTAAGCCAACCAACCATGTTTCCACATTTTCCTCATTTCAAATAATTCTCACACAAAGCACTTTCTACAATCAACCAATTTAACAATAACCAATCAATCACGTAAAGAACAAGTAGTCAAACAAAGGGGCAATCAGTGCCCCACAGGGTGCAAACTCTCCTGCTGTCTCCTTTCACAATTTCACATTATTGATTTATGTATCAATTTTCAATAGCGATTTCGATCGCTTTCCACCCTTATTGCCCCTGACCACCCTTATTACCTCGGCCACCCTTATCACCCCAACCCACACCTTATTTCACCACGTTGCGGCGCGCAACACGACCCCGCCTTACGGTTGAAAACACAACAATTTCAAACAGCAGATAAGGTACTACACACAATTTCAACAAGTTCAAATAAGCAACTTACACATTGGTTCATGTTCTCAATTTATTCTCAATGCAATATCACAACCATGTTACAATATTTCCACAATTCAAGTGTTTCATCTCTTTCCACAATAAACCAATTCTCAAGTGTTTCGTTTGTTTTCCACAAGGTGCCATATAGGCCATCATAGTCATTATTCACAATTATTTTGCCAAATTAAACTCTTATTTTACATCACTCATAGCTCAACAACAAACTTTGAATATTCAACAACAACATCAAGAATTTCACCATTTGTCAATTTAACACGAAACAAACAAACTTCACACATATAGGCGATTTCACAAGAATCAAAATTAGCCATACATACCTGGTGATGCTTTTTCCTCCTACTTTATGCTTACCCAAGATATCCTACTCTTGCCAACCTTGTTCTTGAAGACTCTTACTTCTACTCACTTCTTTTTACTAGAAATCAAGTTTAATAATCATGCATGAGTGTAAAAATTCTATTTTCAAAAGCTATTATATGCAAACCTCTCTTTACCCAATTAAAACTGAAAATCAAAGAAAATAGTTAGGGTTTTCACCTTGAAAATATTGGGGAAGTTGAATCCTTGCCCTAGAATCCCTTGGAATTAAGTAGTTGAAACAATCCTTGAAGATGAAGAACTTCTCTCTCTAAAAACCCTCTCTTCTCTCTCTAATTTTTGGTAAGATAATATGATAAAATGAAGAAGAAGTGTGTTATATTAAAGAAGAGATCGGGTCAAAATGTCACAAAATCTGGGCCGGGGTCGAATATGCGGTCACTATGCGACCGCAGAACCCACATGCGGTCCGCAGAGTGACCGCAAAATGGCCTCAAAGTTATGCGGGTTCTGTTAAGGAATGCGGTCACTATGCGGACCGCATGTTGATTCTGCGGTCGCAAAAGTGCACCGCAGATTTGACATGCGATCGCATATCGACCGCACTTTTGACACGATTTTGGGCAACTCTGTGGAACGATTTGCGGCAAGAATGCGGTCCGCATGTCAGGTTTGCGGTCGCATACTTGACCGCATATTTGACACTTTTTCGGAAAAATTATTTCTCTACATTTTTGAAACTTAAATCACTACCAAGGGTCCGAACCGCGGCGAGCAAGCTCGCCGCGAAGAATTTTACGCATTCCTAACACATCATTCGGACCATGACACCACATCTACTAGGTTTTATGCACAAAAATTTTACGGGGCCTTACATCCTCCCCCCCTTAAGATCATTCGTCCTCGAATGAGGATTTTGAAATAAATGAGTTTTGAAAGACATGATATGCAAGCTATCAAAATTTTGACTAACTCTTATATTTTAGAAAAATTTCGCCGGAGTTTCCTTTGTATTATGGACATATCCACCTGTCAGAGGGCCCCCGAAACACATTACCAAACAACAATACACAAAAACAACACTATTCACAACTGGTATACACCTTCTTACCTCAACGAATACACATATTCTATCACATTGTTACAATTGCACATAACTAGTCACTTCAATGAATTTTCACCTTATTTAACCATTTTAACACACCATGTACACTTAACAAACCATTACCAATCTACACTTACTATTAGTTGTTTATTAAACACGTAAATCTTTATAAGGCTTTCATTTATCAAGAACGGTTCAAGTGACCCAAGGTAACAACACATTTAACTCATTACAAATAAAGGAGACTTTACTAATACTAAGAGGGAAACAACTTAGGCAAGATGACAGTTACTAGGAGTAGGAGGGTCACCTAATTTCTTCTAGGCTTGATCGAACAAATGGGGGTACTTTTCCTTCATCTCTTTTTCTGCTTCCCATGTGGCCTCTTCAACTTGTTGACTTCGCCACAATACTTTAACAGAGGCAACTTCCTTATTTCTCAACTTACGGACTTGCCTATCAAGAATGGCAACTGGAACTTCTTCATATGACAAATCTTCATTAACCTCTATAGCTTCGACTGGCATGATGGTGGATGGATCTCCAATCACTTTCTTCAACATGGACACATGGAATACCGGATGCACCGATGACATCTCAGGAGGCAACTCTAGCCTATAAGCAACTTGACCAACCCTTTGAATGATCCGATATGGCCCGACATACCTAGGGCTCAATTTCCCTTTCTTTCCGAACCGCATGACTCCCTTCATAGGAGATACCCTCAAGAACACCCAATCGTCGACTTGAAACTCCAAATCCCTTCGACGAACGTCTGCATAGGACTTTTGACGACTTTGTGCTGTTTTCATTCTCTCCTGAATAACCTTGACCTTTTCCATAGCTTCGTACACCATATCTGGCCCTAGCAATTCCGCTTCACCTACCTCAAACCACCCGATTGGCGATCTACATCTTCTCCCGTACAATGCCTCAAACGGGGCCATTTGAATGCTAGCATGATAGCTGTTATTATAAGCAAATTCTATCAGTGGCAAGTGTTCATCCCAATTACCTTTAAAATCTAAGACACAAGCCCGCAACATATCTTCGAGCGTCTGAATGGTCCGCTCGGCCTGTCCATCGGTCTGTGGATGGAAAGCTGTGCTGAGATTCACCTGAGTTCCCAAACCTTGCTGAAACTTCTTCCAAAAGTTAGCTGTGAACTGAGCCCCGCGATCCGAGATAATAGAAAGTGGAGTGCCATGAAGCCTTACTATCTCTTTGATGTACAATCTTGCATATTGCTCCGCGGTATCAGTGGACTTGACAGGCAGGAAGTGAGCTGATTTGGTGAGTCGATCTACTATCACCCATATTGAGTCAAACTTACGCTGAGTGCGAGGTAACCCCACCACGAAATCCGTATTGATCATCTCCCATTTCCACCTTGGTATTTCTATAAGCTGAGTTAATCCACCAGGCCGTTGATGCTCGGCCTTCACTTGTTGACAGGTTCGGACATTTAGCTACAAAGCCTGCCACATCCCTTTTCATACCGTTCCACCAATAAATCTCCTTGAGATCGTGATACATTTTCGTTGAACCAGGGTGCACGGAATACCTGGAAGTATGAGCCTCTGCCATCACTCTTTCCCGAAGCTCGTCCACATCCGGAACACATAGCCTATCTTGACACCGCAATACACCATCTTCGCTGCTGAGTACAAATGCCGAGGTCTTGTCATCCATGACTGCTTCCTTCGCCCGAACCAATGCTGGATCCATGAACTGTTTTTCCTTGATTTCCGCGACCAATGATGATTCTGCTCCATTATGCACCAAGATATCCCCCTCGTCTGACGCCGAAATACGAACCCCCAAGCTGGCTAATTGGTAGACCTCTCGAGCCAGGGGTCTCTAATCCACACCCAAATGAGCCAAACTACCCATGGATTTCCGACTAAGAGCGTCAGCTACCACATTTGCCTTCCCTGGATGGTACAATATGTCCATATCATAGTCCTTGAGTAATTCTAACCACCGCCGTTGTCTCAGATTTAGCTCCTTCTGCTTGAACAAATACTGGAGGCTCTTGTGGTCTGAAAACACATCTACATGAACCCCATAAAGATAGTGTCGCCATATTTTCAAGGCAAACACAACAGCCGCAAGTTCCAAATCATGCGTCGGATAATTCTTCTCATGGTTCTTGAGTTGTCTGGAAGCATAAGCTATAACCTTTCTGTGCTGCATCAATACACATCCCAAACCGACTCTGGAGGCATCACAATAGATTACAAATCCCTCTCTGCCTTCTGGCAAGGCCAATACTGGTGCCGAGGTCAATCTTGACTTCAGTTCTTGGAAACTTTTCTCACATGCTTCGGACCACTGGAACTTAACTGCTTTCTGCGTCAATTTAGTCAATGGGGAGGCGAGGGTTGAGAATCCCTCTACAAACCTCCGATAGTACCTGCCAGACCCAAAAAGCTGCGAATCTCTGTCGGGGTCGTGGGTCTAGGCCAATCTTTCACTGCCGCAATCTTCTGAGGATCCACCATAATTCCCTCACTGGAAATAACATGCACTAGAAAAGCTACGGACTCCAACCAAAACTCACATTTTGAGAACTTGGCATACAATTGATGCTGAAGAAGGGTCTGCAATGCTGCTCTGAGGTGAACGGCATGATCTTCCCTGCTCCGAGAGTAGATGAGAATGTCGTCAATGAATACAATCACAAAGGAATCTAGGAATGGCTTGAAAACCCGATTCATAAGGTCCATGAAAGCTGCTGGGGCGTTGGTTAGCCCAAAAGACATGACCAAAAACTCAAAGTGACCATAACGAGTTTTGAAGGCGGTCTTAGGAATATCCTGCTCCCTGATTTTCAACTGGTGGTACCCAGACCGTAAATCAATCTTTGAGAAGAACCTCGCTCCCTGCAATTGGTCAAACGGATCATCCACTCGAGGCAAAGGATATTTATTCTTGATGGTGACTTTGTTGAGCTGCCGATAATCAATACACATTCGAAGTGACCCATCCTTCTTTCTGACAAAGAGAGCCGGAGCACCCCATGGCGACACACTCGGTCGTATGAACCCTTTCTCTAATAAATCCCTCAGCTGCTCCTTTAACTCCCTTAACTCTGCTGGCGCCATTCTGTATGGTGGAATGGATATTGGCTGAGTATCCGGCATTACATCGATCCCGAAATCAATCTCCCTATCCGGCGGGATGCCTGGAAGCTCATCTGGAAACACTTCAGGAAATTCATTCACAATTGGCACGGACTCGAGGGTAGGCACATATGAGGTGGTGTCCGTTACCCGAACCAGGTGATAGATACACCCCTTCTTAATCATCTTCGAAGCCTTAAGGTAGGAAATAAACCTACCCCTTGGCACTACACCATTTCCTCTCCATTCAATGACTGGCTCGTTAGGGAACTCGAGCCTCATAACTCTCGTTCGACAATCAAGTTTGGCAAAGCACGAATAGAGCCAATCCATCCCCATAATTACATCAAAATCTACCATCCCAAGCTCAATAAGATCGGCTGTGGTATCACGACCACCCACCGTAACAACACAATTCCTATAGACTCGTGAGGTTGTAATAGAATCACCAATAGGTGTCGACACAGAGAACGGCTCATGAAGGCTGTTCGGGTTCTATCCCAAAACTTGAAGCAATGAATGGAGTAACATAAGACAAGGAGGACCCTGGATCGATAAGGGCATAGCAATCAATAGTCTGAACAGACATGATACCTGTAACAACATCTGGAGAAGCCTCGGCATTTTGGCGACCACTCAATGCATAGAATCGGCTAGGTCCACCCCTACCCTGAGCTCCACCCCTAGCTGCACCACGCCCTGCTGCTGCCGGAGTACGCGCTGATGATGTAGCAGCTGAAGAACCGGATGACTGAGCAGATCCCCTACCTATACCCTGACGGGGTGCACGGCAGTCCCGCCGAATGTGACCTCTCACCCCGCACCCGAAGCACACTGAAAGGTCAAGGTAGCAAGTTTCTGTATGAAATCTCCCACACTTGGGGCATGTAGGTCTCCCTTGCTGCTGGGATCTCACCCCAGGATGACCAGACTGACGAGACCTCCTGCTGTCTGAACCAGGTCTCGAGTAACTGCCCTGCTGATGACCGTGCACGGATGGCGGTGCACTCGCGGAGGACTGAGCATATGACTGGGATGGCCCTGATGACCCCTTCCCTGGAAGTGATCTCCCTGAACGACCCATTGACCGGGCCCTGCTGCTACTTTCTCTTTCTGCACGAATCTTCAATTTCCTGGCCTCTGTGGCCTGAGCAAACCCCACAATCCTCCCATAGTTCATGTATGAGTGCAAAGCTGCTGTGGCGGCCTCATTCACCACCAAAGGGCTAAGGCCCTGAACAAACCGTCGAACCCGGGCATCCATGGTCGACACTAAATGAGGAGCGTACTTGGACAACCTTACGAACTCCGTGTGATACTCCCAAACACTCATACTGCCCTGTTTGAGAACCTCGAACTCAGTGGCACGGGCTGCCATTGCCTCAGGAGGTAAGAAGTGGTCCATAAATGCATCCACGAACTCATCCCATCTGGCCGGAGGGCCCCCTTCCTCACGGGAATCCTCCCACATTTCAAACCATGAACGTGCCGCTCCCTTCAGCCTGTAAGAGGCCAACTCTACCCCCTCTATATCTGTAGCCTTCATTACTCTGAGGGTCTTGTATATCTCATCAAGGAATTCCTGTGGGTCAGCCTCCGGATCGGTGCCTGAAAATTCTGGAGGGGCCAATCGCAAGAATTGATGGACTCTGGAGCCAAAAGAATCTCCCTGTCCGCTGGAGGATGCAGGGGCATCATGGGATCTCTGGGCCTGTGCGGCCACTAGCTGTGTTAACATATGGATGGCTCCCCTAAGTTCTTCATTAGAGATACCAGAGCCCGAAGCGGGAACTGTATCTGAGTCAGGAACACCGGCAGGAGGAATGGTAGCATCCTCTGCCGCGGCTGGAATAGGGACACTTGGGTTTTGAACAGATGGGCCAGGCAAATTCGGGACTGGTGGGTCATTCTCTCCCACGGCATCGGGTACATGATTAACAGCAGCACTTGGGCCGGTATTGGCCCTAAGGCCGAGTCTAGCCTTCTTCTTAGGTGCCATATTCTGAAAATTTGGGAACAAGGCACGAATTAGACACGGATATTTCCACATTGCACTTTACCGCACGACATAGATTAACAAAGAAATAGGTAATTTCCTAAATGCCCGTGTAGCCCCCTACTTATATGATGTGGTCGACAACACACCTATAAGAAGGGCACTACTAGACACGGCTCCGAGACATCCTAGGACACTTTAAAACCTTAAGCTCTGATACCAAGTTTGTCACGCCCCAAATCGAGGAACATGACCGGCGCCTGACCGGGTTGCCCCAGTCAAGCGGACCTAGGTGCCTTTCATTCCCACGCGTTACCCCTGTGTTGACTGTTTCTCATTAACCAAATATATTACTAATCATAATTGATTTCACATTAAACAAATAAAACGATACGAGTGATTCATTAACAAGATTTCAATTTTTACAACGCCCGACATAACACCATATATATACATAAGACTGGAGTCCCACAGTTTACATGTCTACAGAGCCTCTAGGATACAAAAAGAGAAATACAATACTTGCCGGTAACAAGGCTCCGGCTATACCTTACAAAACCAAAATGAAATCTAAATCGAGTGGCATGAACCACACAAGGCCCCGAGGAAGAAAGGGGCTCACCAAAACGGGCAGTGGAAGGAGAAGGATACTACTGCCGATGAGCTGAAGTGCCTGCTACTGATCCACCTACAATCATGACACGAATGTAGCGCCCCGGCAAAAGGGACGTCAGTACACTTGAATTGTACTGGTATGTATGGACAAACTTTGTCCCAAGTAAACTCAAGCCATTAAATTACATCAACAATTTATTAAGCCAACCAACCATGTTTCCACATTTTCCTCATTTCAAATAATTCTCACACAAAGCACTTTCTACAATCAACCAATTTAACAATAACCAATCAATCACGTAAAGAACAAGTAGTCAAACAAAGGGGCAATCAAGTGCCCCACAGGTTGCAAACTCTCCTGTTGTCTCCTTTCACAATTTCACATTATTGATTTATGTATCAATTTTCAATAGCGATTTCGATCGCTTTCCATCCTTATTGCCCCTGACCACCCTTATTACCTCGGCCACCCTTATCACCCCAACCCACACCTTATTTCACCACGTTGCGGCGCGCAGCACGACCCCGCCTTACAGTTGAAAACACAACAATTTCAAACAGCAGATAAGGTACTACACACAATTTCAACAAGTTCAAATAAGCAACTTACACATTGGTTCATGTTCTCAATTTATTCTCAATGCAATATCACAACCATGTTACAATATTTCCACAATTCAAGTGTTTCATCTCTTTCCACAATAAACCAATTCTCAAGTGTTTCGTTTGTTTTTCCACAAGGTGCCATATAGGCCATCATAGTCATTATTCACAATTATTTTGCCAAATTAAACTCTTATTTTACATCACTCATAGCTCAACAACAAACTTTGAATATTCAACAACAACATCAAGAATTTCACCATTTGTCAATTTAACACGAAACAAACAAACTTCACACATATAGGCGATTTCACAAGAATCAAAATTAGCCATACATACCCTGGTGATGCTTTTTCCTCCTACTTTATGCTTACCCAAGATATCCTACTCTTGCCAACCTTGTTCTTGAAGACTCTTACTTCTACTCACTTCTTTTTACTAGAAATCAAGTTTAATAATCATGCATGAGTGTAAAAATTCTATTTTCAAAAGCTATTATATGCAAACCTCTCTTTACCCAATTAAAACTGAAAATCAAAGAAAATAGTTAGGGTTTTCACCTTGAAAATATTGGGGAAGTTGAATCCTTGCCCTAGAATCCCTTGGAATTAAGTAGTTGAAACAATCCTTGAAGATGAAGAACTTCTCTCTCTAAAAACCCTCTCTTCTCTCTCTAATTTTTGGTAAGATAATATGATAAAATGAAGAAGAAGTGTGTTATATTAAAGAAGAGATCGGGTCAAAATGTCACAAAATCTGGGTCGGGGTCGAATATGCGGTCACTATGCGACCGCAGAACCCACATGCGGTCCGCAAAGTGACCGCAAAATGGCCTCAAAGTTTATGCAGGTTCTGTTAAGGAATGCGGTCACTATGCGGACCGCATGTTGATTCTGCGGTCGCAAACGTGCACCGCAGATTTGACATGCGATCGCATATCGACCGCACTTTTGACACGATTTTGGGCAACTCTCTGGAACGATTTGCGGTCAGAATGCGGTCCGCATGTCAGGTTTGCGGTCGCATACTTGACCGCATATTTGACACTTTTTCGGAAAAATTATTTCTCTACATTTTTGAAACTTAAATCACTACCAAGGGTCCGAACCGCGGCGAGCAAGCTCGCCGCGAAGAATTTTACGCATTCCTAACACATCATTCGGACCATGACACCACATCTACTAGGTTAACGGGATAAGCAGGTAAGGGTTGACCTCTAGACCAAGCATGGTACATCTCAACCATCTGCTGTTTAAGCTTGTACATTTCTTCTTTCATTCCTGCCACATCCACAACTTCCTCCTCTTGGACGGGGTCGATGACAGTTGGTTCAATTTCTTGAGATACGGCCTTTGTCATTGTCTTAGATCTTGTGTTGTAGGTATGAGTAGCCAAAATGCCAATTGCCAGCTAAAATCTGGTTCTCATAAACAACAGCACCCGTTAGTAGTTAGCACATGAAAAGATAAGATACGACAATTTGGAATAATCACAATTTTGCTTTCGATCGTCATGCATCATCCCGGCCTTTGTTTCATTTTGAACCAATCTCATCATTCTCTTTTTTTCTCTTCTTCTTTTCATTTCTTGCTTTTCCTTCTTTTTTTTCTTCTTTCTTTTCTTCTCTTTTTTTTTTCTTTCTCTCCTTTTTTTCTTTTTCTATCTTATTTTCTTTATTGACTTGCGTTCCTATTTATTTTCCTATCGCACAAGAAATGATATAAAGCGAAAGGATTAGCAAAAACTCTTGATTTCTCATTGATATTTCAAAAACATCGGTTTACAAGATGGTGTTGTGCTACTAATGCAAAGAAATATGAATACAGAATGTATGCATGCCCTATGAATACATTAATGCTCCTAGTGCCCGCGAGACATCGTTCGGTCTTGCCGCGGGCCTATTTGCTAATCCACTTTGGAGCCTATCTAGGTCGGACATGACTTGTTGCACAAAGAATTTCACTGCTGACACAAATGTTGCCCGGGACATGTCTTCACATAGCTGGCTCTTTCGGATGATATACTGAGCAATATGAACAATTCTTTCTCGAATAACCCCTTTCTCTTGAAGCAATCGGCCGATCTGTTCGGCGCGAGCATCTAGGGTGCGTTGGTTTTCTTTTTGCATTTGTTGTAGCTCAAATTCTAACCGAGCCATAGTCGTGTAACAATGTTCCCTTTCTTCTTCAAGTTCTTTGATGATCTTGTTACTTTTGACAGTGGTTGTGACAATTTTCTTTCTCAGTCGAGCTACCTCAAACTCATGCTTATCCTGTAGCTGCTGAACCAACTTGGCTCTTTCCTCGGCATCTTTGGCCAGTTGCTTCCGAGCCCTGACTAACTCCTTTTCTGCTTTGTCTAAGTCGAAGCTGTAGTCATTCACTTTGCACCGAAGAGTTTCAATCAATTCCTCGTCTCGGGCTAGGCGAACAGGGGTCTCGGATGCAATTTTCATTTTAACAATCTGAGCCTTCAGAATTTCATTCTCTTTTTTCAGCTTCTTCTTCTCTCCTTCATCGGATGCTGCTTGCAATCCGCTCTCAAACTGGAGATCTCTCAACTATTTTTCCAGCAAGCTGATCTTGGCCTTGTATTCACTTTCTTTGGCCGCCCAATTCTTGTTTTCCTTAGATTGCTCCACCAAATCTTGCAAGTGAGGTCTTTTCGAAGGCCGATCATGCTCAATACCCCGTCGATACCATGCGGAATATCCAGACGACAGTTCACCTCTAGCTCTATTCTGTACACAAGTATCTACCTTCAAATTCTGACATTCATTCCAAATTTGACGGACCTTTGCTTCCGGGAATTGCCCATCCGGACTAATTTCTATCACTTGTGAGCTGAGGTCCCCGTCTTTTGGTATAACTTGACATCTACCAAGCTGTCGCAGGGCCCTGTACGGGGCATAAGAATGGATACTTTTCAAACCCATGATCAAAAAGTGTGACCCTTCTGTCGGCATATAAATCACCTCGTCAAGGGGCAACCATCCTTATGCCCAATCGATCTGGCTGTCGGTCAACGATCGTAGATGTGAAATCCAATCCTAAACTCCCTCCGGCAACTTAAATTATTTTGTTCTCGTGTTGAATTCTTCGAGGCACGTTCTTTCAGTCGGCCCATACCTTGAGAACGAAGGATGATGGCATAGATGTTCTATCAACCAGATTTGCAAAATCAAGTTACATCCCTCAAAGAAGTTGCACCCTACTTTACATGTAGTCAGGGCACGGTAGATGTCTGCTAAAATCATTGGAGCCAGAGTACAATTATCTTGTACAACCAAAGTGCTTGCTACCCCGGCAACCTTTATATCAATGTGCCCGTCTTTTCTCGGAAATATGATGATCCCGAGAAACGCCACTAAGAAAGCAAACCGTCGATGCTCCTCCCATTTTGCTCGGTTGGACTTGCTACAAAGCTTGTTCGTGGAGTCGTTGAAACCCCCGACATGTCCATATCTGCTATAATGAAGTTTAGGGAGCAAAATCCATTGGTTAAATCCTCGTTGTGGACGTTTTTAGCAATTTTCAAAGAGTCCAAGAAGCGGTGCACCGTTACTGCTCTCGGGGCCACCGGGTATTTTTCTTTTAAGGGGACCTCGTTCTTTCCTATGTAGAAAGCAATTTCCTTCAGAGTGGGAGTGAGTTCAAAGTCTGGAAGATGTAGTACGTTGTGCACAGGATGCCAATATGTGACCAGTGCTCGGATTATGTCGCCTCGGGGAATTATGTCCAATAAGTCCGTGAGATCCTTTAAGTAGCCTTTAACCCAATTTTGACCTATTATTCCCATGTCATTCCACCATAGTCTTAGCTCTAAAGGGATTTTATTCATTAAAGCAAAAGGCTCATTCTGTATTGTGCTCATCCTGCACATTTATTAGGGCGATTTTATTTAGAAAAGAGAAAATATTTTTCAATGCGAATTTTCATTTTTTGAATTTGAAAAATAAAGAAACATGACTCTCAAAGTGGCCATTTTTGCCAAAAGAGCCTTCCGACGTCCTTTCGGAACATTCGGCCATTTCCAAAAATAGCGATCACTTCGATTGTTTGAAACGAAAATA
>JASVEL010008124.1:0-45357 GCA_032618575.1 Nicotiana noctiflora | reverse complement strand
GGGCGCCATCACGACTGGATTTGGGTCGTGACACCAAGTCACCGGTTGAATCCCGAATCGAATAGGAATGAAACGGCTATAGCTCCTATATAAACTACTGGGAAGATCATAGCGAAGAAGTCGAGACCTAACAAAAGAGGAAAAGAATGACTCTATTTAACAGTCCGCGAACCAGAAATCTGGATAAGGAATTCTGTTAACCAGGGAGAAGGTGTTAGGCATTCCCAAATTCCGTGGTTCTAGCACGGTCGCTCAACTATCATATTTGGCTTATTTATCTGATTTATACCATGCATTAATTCATATGCAAAATTCAACTTTTAACCGCTTTTAATATTATTATCCATTATTTTAATAAAAGAATTGCAACGTCATGAAAATGCTTTTCAAATCACGTCACAATCAATGTACCCGTGATTATCAACACATTTCAATTCTGTTGAGATTTGGATTTGGGTCACATAAATGTGCACCCGAGTTTAGGGAGATACAATTATTAAATACGCGCTTAAAGCTACTAATGCGTTATTATTTTGAGGAGGCCGTGAAAATTCACTAAACGACCAATCCTTAATTTCTAGATATTTTTAATTAAGAAAAATGAGGGCCCCGCAATTGTACATTTTTATATGGCGAGACACGCCTCCTTTATTTTTAAAGAAATCCTAAAATGACTACATTTCTATTTTTTTTAAGTTTTTCTCTATTATAAATAAAGAAAAGTCCTAATTAATTATGAACTAAAAATATGCAATACACTCATTTAATTTATGACAAATATTAATGAAGCAAAAAAATTTAAAAAGAAATTGATTTTTTTTATTTATATAATAAATACGCAATTTATTAACTTGTATTCAAAGAAATTGATTAAAAACAAAGTTAAGTCTTGCATTATATATATTAAAAACTAGTAAAATTATTTATTAAGAATTATTTAAAACTAAATTCATCTTAAAACAAACTTAAATTGACTGCAATTTTTATTTATTTAATTCATTTTTTAAACAATAAAGATAAAATCCTAATTGATTACATACTCAAAGTGTAACATATTATTTGTTATATTAAGATAACTGTTTAATGGAAGTAGGCATGGCTAAAATTTAAACTAAAATAAAAATACAAAATCGACAAATAATATTTATACAAATTAAACCAATTATTTTACAACTAATTTAAACATATATTTTAGTTGACTTAAACCAATGAAATTAACTATTTACAAAATATTTAAAAGAACAATAATTAACCTTAATTACTTATACTTAATTGAAGATTTGTTAAATTTGAAAATAGTATTATTTAAACTCAAATCGTACCTAAATACCTAATTTACGCAAAATAATAAAAATTCATATTTTTACTAAGTTTAGCTACATATCTGCAATTTAGCCTCTTATAGACAATATCAAATCATTTATAGCTACTGAACTAACCAATTTTAATTAATCCGCTTAATTAAAGAAATGACTTATTCCTATTTTAACTACTAAACAACTTGGATATTAATAACATGTTTATACTTATACTATTTAATAACCATATTGAAGTGAGTTATTAATACTACAAAAAAAAACTTAATTATTCAAAGTGATAAAAATTGGCAGAATATTAATACGGAAAATAATTTAAACACAATCAGTAGAAGAAAATAAGGAAAAAACTAATTAAAATTTCACAACTTTCATTCTTCACATGTATAATTTTTTTTAAACTTAAACATAATCAGTCATGTACCTGATATTTGAAAGAAAGCAGAATATTGGATTGACCAACACAACACAACACAGCAACAGTGGTGGAAGCAAAAATAAACCTAAAATCGGAATAAAAACCCGTAACTAAGAACTGAAACTTGATAATATATTTTGTAAACTAATTTTTTTTCATTTTTTTTAAATAAAGAAACTATTGATAATTCTCTTAATATGTTATCTCTTGATTCTTATAATATTTTTCAATCTCAAAAACTCTCTCAAATATTTTTCTCCCTCTCTTCAAAATCTGGTTATCTTCTTCTATATATATGCAAGACATCTTCTTCTTTTAATTTAAAAATAACTAAATAACTATCAATTAAATAAATAAAAGTAAGACTCCACTTTCATTTTATTTTAATCAAACTTTTAAACCCACTACATTATGTTTTATTCCCCACTATGTCTTACTATATTATGTTTTGTCTTCCACTCTAATTTTAACAATATTCAAATAACTAATGGATAAAATACTATTCAAATAATTGACTACAATTTAATGACGAAAATACCCCTCAAAATTATTGAAATTTACTACTATACCCTTTCAGCTATAACCAATTCACCTAAATCAAACAACCAAAATATAGCAAGTTTAACTAATTTTAACCAAATTTAAACAACATATTTAAACTAGATGAAGAACAACAAGATCAAATATGGAATTATTTTGAACATGCATAACAACTATTCTTCCAAATTCAACAATAATAACAAAAATTACAATAACAAATAAGCAAAATTTAATCACTAAATTTAAATTCATCTTAACAAGATTAAACCAAAAATTTATAACTTAGATCTAAATTTTAACACAACAATAAGACAAACTCACAAATACTAACACTCAATAATTAATTGAACTTCAAATTAAATCTAACAACATTATAATCAAAAATAAAAGATTCAAGTGATTAACTAAAACATTTCAATGTTAAAAACTAAACAAAACACATGATTAAAGTACAAAGATGATGAAATAATCAAAAATATGAAGAACAACAAGTAAGAAAATAATACAAATATATACTATTTTAGATAAGAATATATATATATATATATTGTAACGACCCGGCTCGTCGTTACGGGAATTTACCACCCCGTCATGTTGCAATTATATGCTTTATGCTTTTATATCAGTGTTAGAGCCTATCGGGTGAGTTAGGAGTGAATTGAATTGAAAATGAAGCTAATAGCATGTTTGAAGGAAGTTTGAATATGGAAAGTCAACCTAGAGTTGACTATCGAGTTAGAGTACTCGGAATCAGATTCTGATGATTCGACTAGTTTCGGAGGATCATTTATGACTTAAGAGAGCAATCGGAATTGAATTTGGAGGCCCGGTATAGAAATAGGCTTGAATTGGCTAAGGTTGAATTTTGGCGAAATCCGAACGGTAGGTGAGATTTTGATCCGGGGGTCGGAATGGAATTCTGACAGTTGCAGTAGCTCCGTTAGGTGATTTTGGATATGCCTGCAAATTTTCAGGTCATTCAAACATCGTTTGGTCAGGTTTTTGATTGAATGAGCAATTCGTAAATTTTGAAGAAACTTAGGCTTGAAGTTCGGGTTTTGAAGAAACTTAGGCTTGAAGTTCTCGTATAGCAATTCGGGTTTTGGAACCAGGTATAGCAATTCATGTGTTATATATGTGTTGGAGACTAGAAGTTCTCGTAATCCGCCTATGCAGTGGTTGTATATCGTGTGTATCGACACCGTTTTATGGTTATTGGAAATCGGAAGCCCTAGTGGCTCTCTCTTAGCTTGATATGATGAATTTGTGTTATGATACCTTATTTCAGACTGGTTGACATAAGACAGGTCGTCTAGACAAATGAGCTATGGACTATGTTGGAAAATGGCACAAATTGCGTAGCAGAGAGCATCAGAGTATGCTCCAACAGAGTAGTTGTACCCAGGACCAGCGGACGGCTGGTAGGCATAGCTTTGTCAGTTGGACCTTAGTGGCGGATGCTAGTGTAGAAGTATCTACCATTTATTAGTTCTGGTATTGAGGAACTTTGTCGGATACGTTTCTTGTGGCCAAACTTAAGGCTATATATGTTTATTATGATGAGCAACTTGACTCGACGCGTATTTATTTGGCGAGGGTTATTTGGATCGGGTGGCACGCCGCCACAGGTATGGTATCTAGATCGGGTGGCACGCTGCCACGGGTATGTCATTGGAGCGGGTTGCACGCCGTAATAGAATATTGTGAAAATATAGTTAGTTATATGCTACTGGGTATACAATACTTCCCCACTTCTGAGGAAAAGTCCGTTTTGAGTATCGCTTGGCAAATGGCACGTCGGTTGTGTCCTTTCAGAATTTGATAGCATACGTTAATTTTTTCACCGTGGGTGAGGTTGATTGCGTGGGTTCAAGACCTAGATCCGTGCGTGGCTAACCGTTTTGAGCTTAGTGGCTTGAGGTGCTTCATGAGTAATAACGTTGGGATAGAAGCACGAATCGTGGCAAGGCCACGTGATGTTATGACCTCTCGAGGATGATTCAGGTACTCTAATTCTATAATGCGAGACGCGATCTCAGTTCTATGTTATGATGTCACAGAGGAATTGAATTGCAACTCTTTTGCTGGAGACATTATCATGATTTGAGCTGTCATGATTCGAGTGTGTGCAGACGTTTCTATTGGAGCCTATGTTGTGCTCGTCGTGGCTTAGGTCGGTTTTGAGGTGTCTTATCACCAGTGCGGTGCGTTATAATCGAAATGACCGTTGGAGTTATTAATGAATACGAGCATATTGGATCTTAGCTTGTTAGAAAGGTAAAAATCAAGGTTTGGCTTCGAAACCTATTGTGGTATCAATTTTAAAAGGGAAATGGATTCACGAATGGTTAACCTGAGAGATGGGTTCGGTATATCTCGTGCTTCAGCTGCCGTGGGTAGAGTATGGAGGTGTTGGAATCGGACTCTATCTAATGAAAGAGGTTATCAACTAGTATTTGGTTATTGTGGCCAGTTGTTGTGATTAGAGACTATCATCTCGAGTGATTGGGTTGTCGATACATCATATGATCTCACCCGAAGTAGTGAATATGGGTTATTGCAGTGGATTCGAGTGTATCCCGAGTATAGGCATGGGATTTGCATTTGGCATATGATTTCGGAAAGTGCAATGTGATTTATGGTTCAGATGGTCTGTGAAATTTTGACTATATGGTGTTTTCGGACTTATGTGAGATAGGGTGACGTATGATCGCCCGAATATATGTTGGGTAAGGTCATTCAGCTGTTGAGTTGCTTCTAGTACCACTCTGGTATGCTCGAGGATGAGCGTTTGTATAAGTTGGGGAGAATGTAACGACCCGGCCCATCGTTACGGAAATTTACCACCCCGTCATGTTGCAATTATATGTTTTATGCTTTTATATCAGTGTTAGAGCCTATCGGGTGAGTTAGGAGTGAATTGAATTGAAAATGAAGCAAATAGCATGTTTGAAGGAAGTTTGAATATGGAAAGTCAACTTAGATTTGACTATCGAGTTAGAGTGCTCGGAATCAGATTCTGATGATTCGACTAGTTTCGGGGGATCATTTATGACTTAGGAGAGCAATCGGAATTGAATTTGGAGGCCCGGTGTAGAAATAGACTTGAATTGGCTAAGGTTGAATTTTGGCAAAATCCGAATGGTAGGTGAGATTTTGATCCGGGGGTCGGAATGGAATTCCAACAATTGTAGTAGCTCCGTTAGGTGATTTTGGATATGCCTGCAAATTTTCAGGTCATTCGGACATCGTTTGGTTGGGTTATTGATTGAATGAGCAATTCGTAGATTTTGAAGAAACTTAGGCTTGAATTCGTGTGTAATTGGTGATTTTGATGTTTAGGATGGTGTTTTTATGATTGGAACAAGTTCGTATCGTGTTTTGGAGTATGTTGGTGGTTTTCGTTGGGGTCCCGGGAGCCTCGGGATGAATTCGGGGGTCCAAACGGACCAATTTGTGCCAAAGGCACTGCTGTTTCTGCTGCAATAAATGCAGAGGATTTTTGTGCTTCGCGATCGCGAAGCTATGTATGCGATCGCGTAGGGTAAAGCTGGGAAGCTCTGCGATCGCAAGGGGGATACTGTGATCGCGTAGTGTATTGGAATGAGGCTGGAAAAATTGTTCTTCGCGATTGCGGAAGGAGTGATGCGATCGCGTAAGGTCGACTGGTTGGGCATCGCGATCGCGATGTGTAGTGTGCGATCGCGTAAGTCTGGGACTTAGAGTAGTGCGATCGTGGGTGGTTTCACGCGATCGCGTAGTGTTGAGGCGTGAGTCAGTGCGATCGCGTAGGGAGTGTCACGATCGCGTAGAGTAATTTTAGGGTCCGGTGAATTTGTTCATCGCGATCGCGAGCCTGGGGCTGCGATCGCAGAAGGTCACCTGGCAGTCAGTGAATTAATATAACAGAACAATCCAGTCGCAAACCCCATACCCAAAACCCCCATTTTTGAATTCCAAGAGAAGTATTGACGGGAGATTTGCTAGGAAATCATCGGGGTTTCGTCGGAGGTAAGTTTTGTGGCTTAATTACATCATTTCATCATGAAATCCTTGGTTAAATTTCTGTAAATGGAAGATTAAAGGTGGGTTTGAGCCCTAAGCCTAAATTGAAGAAAAACACCGATTTGAGTGGGCAAATGGAATCCGATTTTGGTAAATTTTATATGTATGGACTCGTGGCGAGACGAGGGTTCTGGAAATATGAGTTTCGAAGTTTTTCGAGATGTGGGCCCGGGGCTCGGGTTTTGCAAATTTCGTGATTTTTGATATTTTTCGAGTTCTTTCAATTGGGTTATGTTCCATTAGCCTATTTTGATATATTTGTGCTGATTTGTGCTAGTTTCGACGTGCGTGGATGCGTGTTCGAGGAGCTAAGGCGTCACAGGGATGAGCTTTCGTCGGTTCGAGGTGGGTAACACTTGTAAATGATGTCCTGAGGGTTGGTAAACCCCGGACTTGCACATCTTAGTGCTGTGTTGAGGTTACTTGCACGCCGGATAACATGCGTGGGGTAGAGCACCATTGGGGATCGCGACTTGGTCTGTCCCGCGTAATAAATAATAACACATAATTGTTGAAATGAATTGGACTAATTATCATGTTTGGGCTTCGTGCCAATTATTTGAATCCTTCAGGGATTGGTATCACTGTTTTGATAACACTGTGCATATTTTATTCTAAATTTAAGGTTTAAAATGGTATTTTGCTATTCAGCATTTTTATAAGGTTATGAAAAACTTGAACAATGTCTTAATAACATTTTTAGTTGTGAGCTAATATGATATTGTTGCCCGTAGGGTTTTCTTGATTATTTGTTAGACTGATTGGGGCCGAGGGCCATATGTTAGGGCATGACATTTCATGTGAGCATATGCATACACATGCATGGATCGGACTGCACGCCGCAGTGGTATACGGATCGGGCTGCGCGCCGCAGCAGGTGTGATATTAATATTGTGCTTGGGCTGTAGGAGCCCCTCCGGAGTCTGAACCCCCACAGTGAGCACGAGTACCCAAATTGGATCGGGCTACGCGCCGTAGCGGTCATATGCATTGCATGACACACATACATTGGTTTACGTGTACTATGTGGCATAACATTCAGCACTCATATATTACTGGCACACATGCATTAGTTGCCTTATTGACCGGATCTCCTGGTGTAAATTAATAAGGAGTGCTGAGCCCGAGGGGCTGATTTGAGTGCGGACTTGCACTGCTTGAGATTGTATCCAGGTATTGGTATATTATTATGACAGAAAGTAGCTAAAAAATTGAGATTTTTAAATAATCTACTCACATATGCTTGAAAGGAATAAAAAGATAGTCCTGTATTGTGTAGCATGAGGTAGTGCCTATCGTGGTTTTCTTCCCTTCAGCATTATTTACTTTTATTACTGCTGAGTTGGAAGTACTCACACCCGACTCCCTGCACCTTGTGTGCAGATCCAGGTACATCACAGTGGAGCTGATTCTATTGCGGCTCGGGAGTGCTTTTGGACAGTCGAGGTAGCTGCCAGCGTTCGCAGGACCTGATTCTCCAGTTTGCCTTTATTTTTGTTCTGATTATCCCACACTTGTGTACAGTTATATTCACTATTTACACTTTATATACTCTGTAGAGGCTCATGACTCTTGACCCTTTGGTCTATGGGAGTTGGCACGTGTTGGGACTTGGTTCCCTGTTTTTAATATATCTATCACTGTTATGCTAAAATTGGATAAAGTGAGCTTGTGGCTCCGTGGTTAGTGTTGATTGGTCGGGCTGGCCTAGCAGTGTGCTGGGCGCCATCACGACCGGATTTGGGGTCGTGACAAGTTGGTATCAAAGCCCAGGTTTACTAGGCCTCATGAGTCTTGAGCCGGTTAGTAGAGTCTTGTGGATTGGTACGGGGATGCATGTACTTATCCTCGGGAGGCTGCGAACCTTTAGGAAACTCTGCCGAAATTTTTGGAAAATTTGGGACTTAGAAAGATTTCTGTCACCTAAAGAGAGTGGGCTTATTGGTGGTGCATGTATATCTGCAAGAATTGCAGAAGAGCTAAGGTCTCCGATGATTCGAGTCTCTGTCAAGGCTTGTAAATGACTTGAGTTTAATCTCATATTAACATTTCGGCATCACTTGAGTAATAATGATATGAGTGGTTGAAAATGCTTTGATGTATGACTTCGAGCTAAGTTGGGGAGGTTGTTATTGATTAACTGATTGCACTGTCGTGTGCTGTGTTGGCTCTGTCTCTAGGTATGTTTGGGAAATTTTGATAAAGGTTATGGTGCTACGTAGATGTGAAGAAATACTAGGATGTTGTGAACTTATGTTGGTAAAGAATGTTCGGTGTATAGAAAAGAAAGATAGCTAATTATATCTGTATGTACACATGTTTTGCGGTGTCAGAGATCTAACACAACACGAGCGGTTCTACTCAATAGGACAGTTGAATTACAGCTGAATAAGGGTGAATGATGCCCGAGGATGGTTTTGCAGTGTTCAAGATTTTGCTTGTAACAGTCAGGTGCCTTAAGATTTGTGTATGTGGCTAAAGATGGCGGTTTCGTTAGGGAAGATCAAGACTTGTGTTATATCATGTGAATGGTGGGATTCTAGGTATCCGTATTGGGAAACATTGAGAGAGTATTTAGTGGCATATGGGTCTTAGACCGTGTGGTCTTGTGTACGAGTCTCGTGTGGAATGAGTTGATGTGTTATGGTGCTACAGTAATGGCTAATATTAAATCAAAGATGAATCAGAAAAGAAACTGGGTAAATGGAACAACTTGTTAATAAATCGAAGCGGTATGATAAAGAATACGACTAATTCCTGGTATGTGGTTGAAGTAATGAGTCTTGCAGATATTGTGCAGTAAAGCTTTTGAGTGCTGGCAGTCGTGTAACCCGATATGGGTATAATATGGGTATAAGGACTCAGTCCTGGCAATTAAACTTATGCAACGAATGGGAAGAAATAGTTTGTGATGTGTTTTATCATGGTTTGAAAATGAGTATACTCCTATCGGTATGCGAAGCGTGGAATGTGTAATGAGTTTTCTTCTATAAGGGATCACGAAAGTCCTTGACTAATGGAGTGCGCCGATGTTGAGGCGGAGGAAAGGGATATGAATTTCCATGTTGTCTTAGTGTGATATGGTATATACGATGTGTTATGGAAAGTTGATAATGGTATATTCTAGGTTTTGAGATCAGTTCATAATATATGAGAAATCAATAAAATTATTGAGCAGCGCGGACAACTGCAGGTGAATTAAGAATCGATCTTTCTGATGATTTAAGAAAATGGTACTACTATTCTCGTAATTTGGCAAGGAATATGGTCCAAAAAGGGCCAGGTAATATAAACTGATAATATTTGGTGGTGTGATGGTATCCTCTTGTTAGATTGACATTGATGATTGAGTTGTAAATGGCATAAGGAAATATCCGAATGGCTTTCGTGGTATGAATGGGCGCTTGATGTGCGTTATGTATTCGTACGGTGGAGTGTGGAACCAGGTATAGCGATTCATGTGTTATATATGTGTTGGAGACTAGAAGTTCTAGTAATCCGCCTATGCAGTGGTTGTATATCGTGTGTATCGACACCGTTTTGTGGTTAGGAAATCGGAAGCCCTAGTGGCTCTCTCTTAGCTTGATATGATGAATTTGTGTTATGATACCTTATTTCAGACTGGTTGACATAAGACAGGCCGTCTAGACAAAATAGCTATGGACTATGTTGGAAAATGGCACAAATTGCGTAGCAGAGAGCATCAGAGTATGCTCCAACAGAGTAGTTGTACCCAGGACCAGCGGACGGCTGGTAGGCATAGCTTTGTCATTTGGACCTTAGTGGCGGATGTTAGTGTAGAAGTATCTACCATTGATTAGTTCTGGTATTGAGGAACTTTGTCGGATGCGTTTCTTGTGGCCAAACTTAAGGCTATATATGTTTATTATGATGAGCTACTTGACTCCACGCGTATTTATTTGGCGAGGGTTATTTGGATCGGGTGGCACGCCGCCACAGGTATGGTATCTAGATCGGGTGGCACGCTGCCACAGGTATGTCATTGGAGCGGGTTGCACGCCGCAACAGAATATTGTGAAAATATAGTTAGTTATATGCTACTGGGTATACAATACTTCCCCACTTCTGAGGAAAAGTCCATTTTGAGTATCGCTTGGCAAATGGCACGTCGGTTGTGTCCTTTCAGGATTTGATAGCATAAATTAATTGTTTCACCGTGGGTGAGGTTGATTGCGTGGGTTCAAGACCTAGATCCGTGCGTGGCTAACCGTTTTGAGCTTAGTGGCTTGAGGTGCTTCATGAGTAATAACGTTGGGATAGAAGCACGAATCGTGGCAAGGCCACGTGATGTTATGACCTCTCGAGGATGATTCAGGTACTCTAATTCTATAATGCGAGACGCGATCTCAGTTCTATCGCCTACCCCTCACGTCCAAGCAACCCTCGACCTCCATTAATACCAGTAACAAATCCTTCATGTATCAGTTTAGTCGTTAAGCAAGCAGCCTCAGTTCGTCGAACTACCATTGCCGGCTGCTACCATTTCTTCTTCCTCAAGAACTCAACCGAAAAACATAACTCCAGCTCCGTCGCCGGTGGCCGGCACTGCCAATGATGTCCAACGCCAGACGACCAGTTCTCCCCTTCCCTGATGTACCAAGTATATATATATATATATGAACACACTCGAATCATGACAACCGACTCACACAAAAGAGCTATAATTCAAATTCCTCAATACCATCACAACACATAACTGAGACCTCGTCTCACATCATAGAATTAGGGTACCTGAATCCTCATCGAAAGGTCATAACATCACGTGGCCTTGCCACAACTCATGATTCTATCCAAACACTATTACTCATGGAACACCTCAAGTCACCATGCTCAAAACGGTCATCCACACACATATCTAGGTATGAACTCAAGAAATCAATCACACCAACGGTGATACAATTGATATACGCTATCAAATCCTGAAAGGGCACAACTGATGTGCTATTGTCACGACCCCAAATCAGGTTGTGATGGTGCTCAGCACCCTGCTAGGCCAGCCCGACCAATCAACAATAACCACGGAGCCACAAGCTCACTTTATCCAATTTAAGCATAACGGTGATAGATATATTAAAAACAGGGAACCAAGTCCCAACACGTGCCAACTCCCATAGACCGAAGGGTCAAGAGTCATGAGCCTCTACCGAGTATACAAAGTGTAAATAGTGAATATAACTGTGCACAAGTGTGGGATGATCAGAACAAAATACAGACAAACTGGAGAATCAGGTCCTGCGAACGCTGGCAGCTACCTCGACCGTCCAAAAGCACTCCCGAGCCGCAATAGAATCAGCCCACTGTGATGTACCTGGATCTGCACACAAGGTGCAGGGAGTCGGGTGTGAGTACTTCCAACTCAGCAGTAATAAAAGTAAATAATGCTGAAGGGAAGAAAACCACGATAGGCACTACCTCATGCTACACAATACAGGACTATCTTTTTATTCCTTTCAAGCATATGTGAGTAGATTATTTAGAAATCTCAATTTTTTAGCTACTTTCTGTCATAATAATATACCAATACCTGGATACAATCTCAAGCAGTGCAAGTCCGCACTCAAATCAGCCCCTCGGGCTCAGCACTCCTTATTAATTTACACCAGGAGATCTGGTCAATAAGGCAACTAATGCATGTGTGCCAGTAATATATGAGTGCTGAATGTTATGCCACACAGTACACGAAAACTAATGTATGTATGTCGTGCAATGCATATGACCGCTACGGCGCGTAGCCCGATCCAATTTGGGTACCCGTGCTTACTGTGGGGTGTTCAGACTCCGGAGGGGCTCCTACAGCCCAAGCACAATATTAATATCACACCTCTTGCGGCGCGCAGCCCGATCCGTATACCACTGCGGCGTGCAGTCCGATACATGCATGTGTATGCATATGCTCACATGAAATGTCATGCCCTAACATATGGCCCTCGGCCCCAATCAGTCTAACAAATAATCAAGAAAAATCCTACGGGCAACAATATCATATTAGCTCACAACTAAAAATATTATTAAGACATTGTTCAAGTTTTTCATAACCTTATAAAAATGCTGAATAGCAAAATACCATTTTAAACCTTAAATTTAGAATAAAATATGCACAGTGTTATCAAAACAGTGATACCAATCCCTGAAGGATTCAAATAATTGGCACGAAGCCCAAACATGATAATTAGTCCAATTCATTTCAATAATTAGGTGTTATTATTTATTACGCGGGACGGACCAAGTCGCGATCCCCAATGGTGCTCTACCCCACGCCTGTTATCCGGCGTGCAAGTCACCTCAACACAGCACTAAGATGTGCAAGTCCGGGGTTTACCAACCCTTAGGACATCATTTTACAAGTATTACCCACCTCAAACCGACGAAAGCTCATGCCCGCGACGCCTTAGCTCCTCGAACCGGCATCCACACACGTCGAAACTAGCACAAATCAGCACAAATATATCAAAATAGGCTAATGGAACATAACCCAATCGAAAGAACTCGAAAAATAACAAAAATCACGAAATTTGCAAAACCCAAGCCCCGGGCCCACATCTCGAAAAACTTCGAAACTCATATTTCCAGAACCCTCGTATCGCCACGAGTCCATACATATAAAATTTACCAAAATCAGATTCCATTTGCCCACTCAAATCGGTGTTTTTCTTCAATTTAGGCTTAGGGCTCAAACCCACCTTTAATCTTCCATTTACAGAAATTTAACCAAGGATTTCATGATGAAATGATGTAATTAAGCCACAAAACTTACCTCCGATGAAACCCCGATGATTTCCCAGCAAATCTCCCGTCAATACTTCTCTTGGAATTCAAAAATGGGGGTTTTGGGTATGGGGTTCGCGACTGGACTGTTCTGTTATATTAATTCACTGACTGCCAGGCGACCTTCTGCGATCGCAGCCCCAAGCTCGCGATCGCGATGAACAAATTCACCGGACCCCAAAATTACTCTACGCGATCGCGACACTCCCTATGCAATCGCACTGACTCACGCCTCAACACTACACGATCGCGTGAAACCACCCGCGATCGCACTGCTCTAAGTCCCAAAATTACGCGATCGCACACTACACATCGCGATCGCGATGACAACCAGTCGACCTTACGCGATCGCATCACTCCTTCCGCGATCGCGAAGAACAATTTTTACGGCCTCATTCCAATACACTACGCGATCGCAGTCTCCCCCTTGCGATTGCAGAGCTTCCCAGCTTTACCCTACGCGATCGCATACATAGCTTCGCGATCGCGAAGCACAAAAATCCTCTACATTTATTGCAGCAAAAACATCAGTGCCTTTGGCACAAATTGGTCCGTTTGGACCCCCGAATTCATCTCGAGGCTCCCGGGACCCCAACGAAAACCACCAACATACTCCAAAACACGATACGAACTTGTTCCAATCATAAAAACACCATCCTAAACATCAAAATCACCAATTACACACGGATTCAAGCCTAAGTTTCTTCAAAATTTACGAATTGCTCATTCAATTAAAAACCCGACCAAACGATGTCCGAATGACCTGAAAATTTGCAGGCATATCCAAAATCACCTAACGGAGCTACTGCAACTGTCGGAATTCCATTTCGACCCCCGGATCAAAATCTCACCTACCGTTCGGATTTCGCCAAAATTCAACCTTAGCCAATTCAAGCCTATTTCTACACGGGCCTCCAAATTCAATTCCGATCGCTCCCCTAAGTCATAAATGATCCCTCCAAACTAGTCGAATCATCAGAATCTGATTCCGAGCACTCTAACTCGATAGTCAACTCTAGGTTGACTTTCCATATTCAAACTTCCTTCAAACATGCTATTTGCTTCATTTTAAATTCAATTAACTCCTAACTCACCCGATAGGCTCTAACATTGATATAAAAGCATAAAACATATAATTGCAACATGACGGGGTGGTAAATTCCCGTAACGACGGGCCGGGTCGTTACATTCTCCCCAACTTATACAAACACTCATCCTCGAGCATACCAGAGTGGTACTAGAAGCAACTCAATAGCTGAATGACCTTACCGAGCATATATTCGGGCGATCATACGTCACCCTATCTCACATAAGTCCGAAAACACCATATAGTCAAATTTTCACAGACCATCTGAACTATAAATCACATTGCACTTTCCGAAATCATATGCCAAATGCAAATCCCATGCCTATACTCAGGATACACTCGAATCCACTGCAATAACCCATATTCACTACTCCGGGTGAGATCATATGATGTATCGACAACCCAATCACTCGAGATGATAGTCTCTAATCACAACATCTGGCCACAATAACCAAATACTAGATGATAACCTCTTTTATTAGATAGAGTCTGATTCCAACACCTCCATACCCTGCCCACGACAGCTGAAGCACGAGATATATCGAACCCATCTCTCAGGTTAACCATTCGTGAATCCATTTCACTTTTAAAACTGATACCACAATAGGTTTCGGAGCCAAACCTCGATTTTTACCTTTCTAACAAGCTAAGATCCAATATGCTCGTATTCATTAATAACTCCAATGGTCATTTCGATTATAACAGAATGCACTGGTGATAAGACACCTCAACACCGGCCTAAGCCACGACGAGCACAACATAGGCTCCAATAGAAACATCTGAACACACTCGAATCATGACAGCTCAAATCCTGATAACTGTCTCCAGCAAAAGAGTTGCAATTCAATTCCTCTGTGACATCATACTTTCCCGCGATGGTGATGGGCTGTTCATGGCTGGTGGTCGTTGCGTGTTAGCTGGAGATGGCTGGGAGGTTGTTTGGTGCAGCGACGTGGGGGCTGGTTTGGGACGTGATAGTTGGGCAATTGGAGAAGAATAAGAGAGGGGGGCAGGTGTGTGTTTTTTGTTAATTTTTAGGGTTTGCTTTGTTTTGGGTAGTGTAAAAATGAAAAATAAAAAATAAGAGAGTAGGGTTTGGTCAGATTTGGGGGGCGGGGGTTTGGATTGGGCTAGGGGTTTTTTGGGTTGGGTAGAATTGATTTGGGCTTGGGGTTACTTCAAAAATTTGCCCAATTTTGAATTTCCTTCTATTTTTTGTTCTCTTTCTATTACTAATTAATAAAACAAAAAATGTTATGATTAAATTATAAAAACCAAAATTATCTTAAAATATTAATTAATTACTACTAATAACTATCACACAAAAAATTAAACATCAATCAAAATAAAATCGCGTAATTTGGATATTAAATGCAAAAAATACATATTTTTTGTGATTTTTTATTTTTGTTAAACAAACATAATTATTCTTAATTGTAAATTTGAATTTTATATACAAATGCAACATATTTTTGTATATTTTATTTATTTAAATAAATAAATATGCACAGATAAAAATGCAAATAATACAAGTAAAAAATACAAAATTCACAACAATTGCAAGCAATCTAAAATTATTTTATTTTGAATCTTTGAGAGTTTTTCTCTTATAGGGCAAAAATCACGTGCTCACGGTAATAACAGCGTCTGAAGCAACCGCATCTGAACGGCCCTGAAGAGCATAGCAACGAGCCTGACCACCTGATCGGCCTCCCCCTCGAGGTCGACCCCTAGCTGCCTGACTCTTCCCCTAGCTGTCGGGGCGGGTGCTGAAGTAGATGGACTAGAAGATGAGAGCTGCCCCCTCTAATGAGATGGTCTGGATACAAGGTGGGGACACTC
Source organism: Nicotiana noctiflora (assembly GCA_032618575.1). Classification (NCBI taxonomy): domain Eukaryota; kingdom Viridiplantae; phylum Streptophyta; class Magnoliopsida; order Solanales; family Solanaceae; genus Nicotiana; species Nicotiana noctiflora. Next base: position 29,303 of record JASVEL010008124.1, on the reverse strand, counting down.
TCTCCGAATATGCCCAAACTCCCCACACTCAAAGTAACTCCCAGGTGCTGCGGGCTAGGACTAAAGGGAACCCTTCTCACCGAAGTGGCTAGCTAACGAACTCGGTCGGGAAGAACCCTGAACAGATGGAGCCTAAGATAAACTCTGTGCTGGAAGGGCACTAAGAGATGGCTGACCCTGATGAGAGCCCTGATGACCTCGGCCAGAAGATGACCCACGATACTCTGAGCGGGCTGGCTGTGAAGACCTAAAAGAACGACCTCGGCTCTGCTGATCCTGGCCTCTAGACTGAGCACTGCCGAAACTACCTGATCCCCGAGGCCTCTGTCCTCCATTTCCTCTCGCTCTCAATGATGGTCTGTCTCAATGTCGCGAGCAATATCAACTACATCCTCGAATGAATGACTCGGGACCCTCTCTCGGGCCATTAAGATGCGAATAGGATAAATAAGTCCATCCACAAAGCGCCTGATCCTGACCTGATCAGTAGGAACCATCCATGGTGCATATCTAGCTAGCTCTTAAAACCCCACCTCATACTTTGTCACTGACATATCCCCCTGATGGAGCCACTCAAACTGCCTGCATAACTCCTCCCTCTGAGATCGTGGTATCCACTTCTCCAGAAAAAGAGTGGAGAACTCCTTCCATGTCAATGGTGCCTCATCTGCAGGTCTAAGGCACTCACAAGTCCCCCACCATGTGAAGGCTTCTCCCTAAAACTAGAAAGTAGTGAATGATACCCCACTCGACTCGAGAATCCCTACTGTATGGAGCATACAACGACACTTGTCAAGAAAGCCCTAGGCATCCACGTTTGGAATACCACTGAATATAGGTGGTGAAAGTCTGCTAAATCTCACAAGACGACGCTGCTCGTCCTCACGCATCACTAGGACCCTGTCACCTTGAACCTGAATAACCGACTGACCTGGAGCCATTGGGTGAACTGGTGGCCGTTTCCCTAAGTTCATTTCTGCTATTGTGGTTTGCCGGGCGGTTTGGTTCTTGAATCTGGAGTGTTATGGGACACTTAGTCCCAAAATGAGAGCTTTGTAGTTGAATAATGGTCCGTTTTTGGAACAGTGTTAAGACGACCTAGGAATGGAAATCCAATGGTTTCGTTAGCTCCATTAGGTGATTTCGGGGTTAAGAGCGTGTTTGGAATGTATTTTGGAAGTTCGTATCTCATTTAGGCTATAAATGCCGAAAGTTAGTATTTTGGCCAATTCCGGTTGATAGGTGAAATTTTGATCCAAAGGTCGGAACGGAAGTCCGGAAGTTGTTGTAGCTTTGTTAGATGATTTAGGATATGCGTGCAACATTTCAAGTCATTCGGACATGTTTTGGTTGGGTTTTTGACCGAAGGTGTATTTTGGAAGTTTTAAAGGAACATTGGCTTGAATTTGACATAATTCCATGATTTTAGTATTAGTCGAGGTGTTTTGATTATTGAAACAAGTTTGTATAATGTTTAAGGATGCGTTGGTGCTTTTGGTTGAGGTCCCGAGGGCCTCGGATGTATTTCGGGTGAATTTTGAGCGAGTGTGGACATCCCGGAACTTAGGGAATGGATGGGGCTGTCATTTGTGCACAGACCGCACTCCTATTAGTGCGGGGGCGCGCTGGGCGCGGTCAGGCGACGCGGCCCACGATCGTGAAGACCTGCAGATCATTGGTCCTACTTCCGAAGCTCATATCTTTTGATCTACAAAGCATTTGTAGGTAATTTAAAAACGAAAGTTGTAGCCCTTTGTGTCTAGTTTCCAGAAAGCTAACGAAGTTGTAATTTGGACACAGGTAGTGAAAGTTATGGCAAAAATACTAAATCTTGCCACTGTAGAGTAAAAGCTACACGACCGCGGTCATTTTTGTGCGGCCGCACTTCCTGGGCGGGGGCCGTGGTCATTTTTCCGGTCAGCACTGTCTGAAGTCTAAGGGGTACTCCATAAATACGAGGTTTTGGGTTTTATTTGATATTTTGACCTATAAAGCTCGGATTTTGGCGATTTTTCGAAGGTTTTTCAAGAAATTCATCGGGTGTAAGTGATTCTAACTCAGTTTTGGTTTGAGTATATGAATCTATCATTGAATTCATCATTTAATTAGTGATTTGAGATGGAATTTGGGAAGAAATTGTGGAATCTTTCAAAAATATAAACTGAAGATTTGAAGGACCAAATTGTGTCGGAATTGGATAAATTTGGTATGGTTAGACTCGTGAGAGTGCAAGGTTTCTGGAAATATAAATTTTACCCAGTTCCGAGATGTGGGGCCCGAGGGACATTTTGGTCATTTTACAAAATTTTGCATATTAGTTTAGAATTTAATTGTAGAATAAATTACTTGAATTATTATTTACAATATGCAATGTAATTGAATAGAGTTGAGCCATTTGGAGTCGGATACTCGTGGAAAGAGCGTGATTTCAGGTTGACTTGAACTTGATCGAGGTAAGTGGCTTGTCTAATCTCGTGTGGGGGAACTTTCTCCCCTAGGATATTATGTGTTAATTAAAATGCCTTGTACGCGAGGTGACGGGCGTGTACATGCGCAGATTGTTGGAACCCACCTTACTTGAATTGTTCAATTCGTGATATTTCTGTTCTTAGCTGATTAAATCGTGATATTTACTTGATATTCGTTAGAAAAGCATGGTTAGATAGGATTTATCTGTCTAAGTGCCTAACTTGCCTTACTTGAACTTCTTGGTATTTTTTGACACTGGCTTTGGTGAATTGTAGTTTTGTATATCATATTTCTCTGTGCTTCCCTTTTTATTGTTTGTGTTGGTGGACCGCGGGTTCAATTCCCGTAGATCCGAGGGCTGCGGGTTCGATTCCCGGAGACTTGGAGTTGTAGTGCTTGTGGACTTCGTGTTCGATTCCGGGAGGGCTGCGGGTTCGATTCCCGGAGACCCGGAGTTTATTGAGATATTTAGATGCGGACTGCGGGTTCAATTCCCTGAGGACCTGAGATATTGAGGTACGGACTGCGAGTTAAATTCTGGGAGTTTCTAGGGCTGCGGGTTCGATTCCCGGAGACCTAGAGGTACTGTTGTAGGGACTGTGGGTTAAATTCCCGGAGATCCTGAGTTGTTGAAATATAAAGAGGGACTGTGGGTTCGATTCCCATATGTTCTGGACTTGTTGATTGAGTTTATTTTGTGTTGGATACTTGTTGTCAGTTTAATCGAAATTAATTTATTGTTACTATTTCAGACTCAATCTTATTTAAACTGCCTATTATTGTTATTATCATTATGTTATTATCTCTCGGTAGGGCCTTGACCTTTCTCGTCATTACTCCATCAAGGTTAGGCTTGGCACTTACTGAGTACCATCGTGGTGTACTCGTGCTACTCTTCTGCATACTTTTATTGTGCAGATCCAGCTACATCAGGTCAAGCTCATCTCAGGTGATTTAGTAGCACTTCAGGAGACTTGAGGTATGATCTGCTACGTCCGCGGATCCGGAGGGTCTCCTTCTATTCTCATTAGTGATAGCAGTTATTTTCCCTTGTTCTCGTTGTTTAGACATTCTTGTTGTATAGAGCCACAGTTGTACTCTTCTTTTAGTTTGTGTTTCCCGTGGGATTCCGGGTCTTGGTAGTGTGCTATTTAGTGTGTTTTCGCAAAGTGTATGTGCCAAGCAGCACTTATTACATTCCTTTTTATACCATTCCGCTATTTTCTTATCTTTTGTTCATGAATATGTATATTCCGCATCGTGTTAGGCTTACCTAGTCGCGAAGACTGGGTGCCGTCATGACAGGTTCACGATTGGTGAACTAGGGTAGTGACAAATTGGTATCAGAGCTCTAGGTTCATAGGAGTCACGGGACACAGACTGGTTAGTTAGAGTCTCGCTGATCGATACGGAGACATCTGTATTTATCTACGAAAAGCTATGTGACTGTTTAAGAAACTCTTCGTTTCTTTTGGATTCCTTGTCGTGCGACATTTTTGGCACCAAATCTAAACTTCTGCTTTCTATTCTCTAACAGATGGTGAGGACACGTGCTACTCACGAGGATCAGGCATACGTTCCCCCTGCTGCTGCCGCCTGAGGCCGGGGCCGTGGTAGAGGATGAGGATGCGCCCGAGGTTCAGCCACAGCACCCGCGCGTGTTACCGCTGAGGTGCCACCGGTGGATCAGGTTGGAGCGCAGCACCTGGTACACCGACTATAGCTGGTACTACTCCAGCACTCCTGGAGACCCTGGCCCAGTTCATGAGAATGTATACTACATTAGCTCAGGCAGGGTTAGCACTGTAGCTACATCTCAGGCCGGAGGAGGGGCCCAGACTCCCGCAGCCGCTACACCTGAGCAGCGAGTGCTAGTGAAGTAGGTTCCAGAGATTATTATTATGCCTCCTACCGCCCAGTACAGCCCGGAGGTGGACCAGCTGCCATCGAGGACGAACAACATAGATTAGAAAGGTTCAAGAAATATGATCCTCCAGTGTTCAGTGGTTTGGCTATAGATGATGTATTGGGTTTTCTGGAGGAGTGTCATCGTATCCTTCGTACCATGGGTATAGTGCAGACCGGTGGGGTTTCCTTCACTGCTTTTCAGCTTCATAGGGCCGCTAATGATTGGTGGCACACGTATGAGTTAGATAGTCCAGATGAGTCTGCTTCATTGACTTGGGCACAGTTTTCTGATCTGTTTTTTAGGGAGTTTGTTCCCCACAGCCTTAGGGATTCTTGCCGATCGGAGTTTTAGCGGTTGCGACAGGGCTCCATGACAGTATCGAAGTATGCTATTAGTTTCACCCGTCTAGCCAGGCATGCACCGGCTTTGGTAGCCACGGTCTGGGAGAGAGTTCGGAGATTTATTGAGGGCCTTATTCCGTCGATCCGATCCAACATGGCTAGGTAATTGGAGACAGATATATCATATCAGCAGGCGGTGAGCATTGCCAGGAGGACGAGAGTATGCTCCCTAGAGAGCGGGGAGAGAGGGAGGCCAAGAGGTCTCGTGAGTCGGGCCATTTCTGTAGTACTCGCACTTCAGTAGCCGGTCATTTTGGCAGAGGTTATTCTGGTCGTCCAGTTTATTCAGCATTGCTAGCAGCTGGTAGTACTCCAGCTCTTACAGCACCTCAGGAGCCTTATTATGCTCTCCCAATTTCCAGTGCGCCTCCTGCGTGGGGTACCTCCAGGGGTCAGACTAGTGGGGGTGAGGCCGGTCAGTCACAGTCACCACGTCCTCCCAGAGCTTGTTTTGAGTGCAGGCATAGCCGCCATCTGGTTAGGGAGTGCCCCAGCCGTAGGAGAGGAGCACCTCCACAGACTTCGCAGCCTCAGCATGGTTCACAGGGCCAGCTGGCCATCATTCCAGCCCCAGCTACCACCCCACCTGCCCAGCCAGCCAGGGGCAGGGATCAGGGTGCCAGAGGCCGCCGTCGAGAGAGGGGTCATGCCAGATTTTATGCTATTCCTGATCGTGGTGCAGCTGTTGCATCTGATTCTGTTATCACAGGTATTATTTTGGTTAGTCACAGAGAGGCATCGGTTCTATTCGATCCTGGTTCCACTTTTTCATATGTGTCCTCTTATTTTGCTTCACATCTGGGTGTGCCTCGGGATTCTTTGAGTGCCCCCATTTATGTTTCCGCTCCGATGGGAGATGTTTTGGTTGTGGACCGTGTGTATCGGTCGTGTTTGGTTACTATTTGTGGTTTTGAGACCAGAGCGGATCTATTATTGCTCGGGATGGTCGATTTTGATATTATTTTGGGCATAGACTAGTTGTTGCCCCATTATGCTATTCTTGATTATCACGCCAAGACCGTGACGCTGGCTATGACAGGCATTCCACGTATTGAGTGGAGTGGTACTCTAGATCACACCCCCAGCCGTGTTATTTCCTTTCTCAAAGCTCAGCGTATGGTTGAGAAGGGGTGTGTTGCTTATCTAGCTTATGTGCGGGATGCCAGTATTGACACTACTTCTATTGATTCCATTCCAGTGGTATGTGATTTCGCTGATGTATTTCTAGCTGATCTCCCGGGCATGCCGCCTAACAGAGATATTGATTTTGGTATTGACTTATTGTCGGGCACTCAGCCTATTTCTATTCCATCGTACCGTATGGCTCCTCCTGAGTTGAAGGATTTGAAGGATCGGTTACAAGAGTTATTGGGTAAGGGTTTCATTCGACCCAGTGTTTCGCCTTGGGGTGCTCCTGTGTTGTTTGTGAAGAAAAATGACGGTTCTCTGTGTATGTGTATTGACTTTCGTCAGTTGAACAAGGTTACAGTGAAGAACCGGTATCCTTTTCCACGTATTGATGATTTATTTGACCAACTACAGGGCGCACAGGTGTTCTCCAAGATTGATTTATGCTCTGGTTATCATCAGCTGAATATTCGGGAGTCAGATATCCCGAAGACTGCCTTTAGGACTCGGTATGGTCACTACGAGTTCCTCGTGATGTCTTTCGGGTTGACTAATGCCCCAACAGCTTTTATGCATTTAATGCACGGTGTGTTCATGCCATATCTGGACTCGTTCGTGATTGTTTTTATTAATGATATTCTAGTTTATTCCCGGAGTCGGGAAGAGCACGAGCAGCATCTGAAGATAGTGCTTCAGACTCTGAGGGAGAAGCAGTTATATGCCAAGTTCTCTAAATGTGAATTCTGGCTGAGTTCAGTGGCATTTCTAAGCCACGTGGTGTCGAGCGATGGTATTCGAGTGGATCCGATGAAGGTGAAGGTCGTGCAGAGTTGGCCCAGACCCTCCTCAGGTATTGAGATTCGCAGTTTCCTTAGTTTGGCGGGTTATTATCGTCGCTTCGTAGAAGGGTTCTCTTCGATCGCAGCACCTATGACCAGATTGACCCAAAAGGGTGCCCCTTTCCAGTGGACAGAGGAGTGTGAGCCGAGCTTTCAAAAGCTCAAGACAGCTTTGACTTCGGCCCCTATCTTGATGTTGCCTACAGGTTCGGGGTCCTATATAGTATATTGTGATGCCTCACGAGTTGGACTCGGTGCAGTATTGATATAGGATGGTAGGGTGATTGCCTACGCATCTAGACAGCTGAAGGTAGATGAGAAGAACTACCATGTTCATGATCTGGAGCTAGCTGCCATTGTTCACGCCTTAAAGATTTGGCGTCGTTACTTGTATGGGGTTCCTTGTGAGATCTACACTGATCACCGGAGTTTGCAGCATTTGCTTAAGCAGAAGGACCTGAACATGCGTCAGAGGAGATTGTTGGAGCTGCTGAAGGACAATGATATTACTATTCTCTATCATCCGGGCAAGGCTAATGTAGTTGCCGATGCCTTGAGTCACCGGGCAGAGAGTTTGGGGAGTTTGGCATATCTACCAGCTTCGGAGAGGCCTTTGGGATAGATGTTCAGGCTTTAGCCAGGCAGTTTGTTAGGCTGGATCTTTCGGAGCCTAGCCGGGTTCTGGCTTGTGTGGTTTCTCGGTCTTCTCTATTTGACCGCATCAGGGAGCGTCAGTTCGACGACCCTCATCTGCTTGTTCTCCAGGATAGAGTTCGGTGTAGTGATGCCCGAGATGTTACCATTGGGGATGATGGAGTTATGAGGATGTAGGGGTGTATTTGTGTGCCCAATGTAGATGATCTTCGAGAGCTGATTCTAGTAGAGGCCCATAGCTCACGGTATTCCATCCATCCGGGTGCCGCGAAGATGTATCAGGACTTGAGATAGCATTACTGGTGGAGGCGGATGAAGAGGGATATAGTTGATTATGTTTCTAGGTGCCTCAACTGCCAGTAGGTGAAGTATGAGCATCAGCGTCCGGGTGGGCTAATGCAGCAGATTGAGATTCCAAAATGGAAATGGGAGCGCATCACCATGGACTTTGTATCTAGGCTTCCACGGACTGTTAGGAAGTTTGATTCCATTTGGGTCAATATGGATCAGTTGACCAAGTCCGCCCGTTTCATACCGGTGAGCACTACTTATTCATCGGAGCGACTGGCGGAGATCTACATCAGGGAGATAGTTCGGCTGCATCGTATTCTAGTTTCTATCATTTCAGATAGAGGCACTCAGTTCACTTCACGGTTCTGGAGAGCCGTACAGCAGGAGTTAGGCACTCGGTTGGAGCTGAGCACAGCGTTTCACCCCCAGAATGACGGCCAGTCCGAGTGCACTATTCAGATTTTGGAGGATATGCTCCGTGCGTGTGTGATTGAGTTTGGAGGTTCATGGGATCATTTCTTGCCACTAGCGGAGTTTGCTTATAACAACAGCTACCAGTCCAGTATTCAGATGGCACCGTGTGAGGCTCTATATGGTAGGAGGTGCAGGTCTCCCATGGGTTGGTTCGAGCCGGGTGAGGCCAGACTGCTAGGTACTGAGATGGTCCGGGATGCAATGGACAAGGTCAAGGTGATTCAGGACAGACTCCGTGCAGCCCAGTCTAGACAGAAGAGTTATGCGGACAAGAAGGTCCGCGATGTGGCTTTTATGGTTGGCGAGCGGGTTCGGCTTCGGGTCTCGTCCATGAATGGCGTTATGAGGTTTAGGAAGAAGGGGAAGCTCAGTCCTAGATTCATTGGTCCTTTTGAGATTTTGAGGCGTGGTGGGGAGGTTGCTTATGAGTTGGCCTTACCTCGCAGCCTAGCCGGAGTCCATCCCGTATTTTATGTCTCTATGCTCCGGAGATACCATGGTGACCCGTCGCACGTGTTGGATTTCACTTCGGTTCAGCTAGACAAGGATTTGTCCTATGTTGAGGAGCTAGTGGACATTCTGGACAAGCAAATCAGGAAGCTAAGGTCAAAGAACATCGCTTCAGTAAAGGTCCAGTGGCAGGGTCAGCCGGCCGAGGAGGCGACTTGGGAGACCGACCAGGATATGCTCAACCAGTACCCTCATCTCTTCACCACCCCAGGTATGTTTTCTATGCTCGTTCGAGGACGAACAAATCTTTTAAGCGTGGGAAGATGTAACGATCCGGTCAGTCATTTTTTAAATTTATGCCCCGATCCCCAATTTAACTATTTCCCTAAGTTCATTTCGGCTATTTTGGTTTGCCGGGTGGTTCGGTTCTAGAATCTGGAGTGTTTTGGGACACTTAGTCCCTAAATGAGAGCTTTGTAGTTGAATAATGGTTCGTTTTCGGAACAGTGTTAAGACGGCCTAGGAATGAAAATTCGATGGTTTCATTAGCTCGGTTAGGTGATTTCGGGGTTAAGAGCGTGTTTGGTATGTATTTTGGAAGTCCGTAGCTCATTTAGGCTATAAATGCCAAAAGTTAGTATTTTGGCCAATTCCGGTTGATAGGTGAAATTTTGATCCAAAGGTCGGAATGGAATTCCCGAAGTTGCTGTATCTTTGTTAGATGATTTGGGATATGCGTGCAAAATTTCAAGTCATTCGGACATGTTTTGGTTGGGTTTTTGACCGAAGGTGTATTTTGGAAGTTTTAAAGGAACATAGGCTTGAATTTGATGTAATTCCATGATTTTATTATTAGTCAAGGTGTTTTGATGATTGGAACAAGTTTGTATAATATTTTAGGATGCGTTGGTGCTTTTGGTTGAGGTCCCGGGGGCCTCGAATGTGTTTCAGGTGAGTTTTGAGCAAGTACGAACATCCCGGAACTTAGAAAATGGATGGGGCTGTCATTTGGGCGCGGACCGCACTCCTATTAGTGCGGGGGAGCGCTGGCCTAGCGCTGGGCGCGGTCAGGCGACGCGGCCCGCAATCGTGAAGACCTACAGATCACTGGTCCTACTTAGAAAGCTCATATCATTTGATTTACAAAGCATTTGTAGGTAATGCAAAAACGAAAGTTGTAGCCCTTTGTGTCTAGTTTCCAGAAAGCTAAAGAAGCCGTAATCTGGACATCTGTAGTCAAAGTTATGACCAAAATACTAAAGCCTGTCACTGCAGAGCAAAAGCTACGCGACCGCGGCCATTTTTGTGCGGCCGCACTTCCTGGGCGCGGACCGTGGTCATTTTTGTGCGGTCAGCACTGTCGGAAGTCCAAGGGGTACTCCATAAATACGAGGTTTTGGGTTTTATTTGATATTTTGACCTATAAAGCTCGGATTTTGGCGATTCTTCGAAGTTTTTTCAAGAAATTCATCGGGGTAAGTGATTCTAACTCAGTTTGGTTAGAGTATATGAATCTATCATTGAATTCATCATTTAATTAGTGATTTGAGATTGAATTTGGGAAGAAATTGTGGAATCTTTCAAAAATATAAACTGAAGATTTGAAGGACCAAATGGTGTCAGAATTAGATAAATTTGGTATGGTTAGACTCGTGAGAGTGCGAGGTTTCTGGAAAAATAAATTTTACCCGGTTCCGAGACGTGGGGCCCGAGGGACATTTTGGTCATTTTACAAAATTTTACATATTAGCTTAGAATTTAATTGTAGAATAAATTACTTGAATTATTATTTACAATATGCAATGTAATTGAAGAGATTTGAGCCATTTGGAGTCGGATACTCGTGGCAAGAGCGTGATTTCAGGTTGACTTGAACTTGATCGAGGTAAGTGGCTAGTCTAACCTCGTGTGGGGGAACTTTCTCCCCTAGGATATTATGTGTTAATTTAATTGCCTTGTACGCGAGGTGACGGGCGTGTACATGCGCAGATTGTTGGAACCCACCTTACTTGAATTGTTCAATTCGTGATATTTCTGTTCTTAGCTGATTAAATCATGATATTTACCTGATATTCATTAGAAAAGCATGGTTAGATAGGATTTATCTGTCTAAGTGCCTAACTTGCCTTACTTGAGCTTCTTGGTATTTGTTGATACTGGCTTTGGTGAATTGTAGTTTTGTATATCATATTTCTCTGTGCTTCCCTTTTTATTGTTTGTGCTAGTGAACTGCGGGTTCAATTTCCGGAGATCCAAGGGCTGCGGGTTCGATTCCCGGAGACCCGGAGTTGTAGTGTTGTGGACTGCGGGTTCAATTCCCGGAGATCCAAGGGTTGCGGGTTCGATTCCCGGAGATCCAAGGGTTGCGGGTTCGATTCCCGGAGACCCGGAGTTTATTAATATATATTGAGATACGGACTGCGGGTTCGATTCCTAGAGGACCTGAGATATTGAGGTACGGACTGCGGGTTAAATTCCAGGAGTTTTTAGGGCTGCGAGTTCGATTCTCGGAGACCTAGAGGTACTGCTGTAGGGACTGCGGGTTAAATTCTCGGAGATCGTGAGTTGTCGAAATATAGAGAGGGACTGTGGGTTCGATTCCCTTAGGTTCTGGACTTGTTGATTGAGTTTATTTTGTCTTGGATACTTGTTGTCAGTTTAATCGAAATTACTTTATTGTTGCTATTTCAGACTCAATGTTATCTAAACTGCCTATTTTTGTTATTATCATTATGTTATTATCTCTCGGTAGGGCCCTGACCTTCCTCGTCACTACTCCATCGAGAATAGGCTTGGCACTTACTAAGTACCGCCGTGGTGTAGTCATGCTACTCTTCTGCACACTTTTGTTGTGCAGATCCAGGTACATCAGGTCAGGCTCATCTCAGGTGATTTAGCAGCATTTCAGGAGACTTGAGGTATGATCTGCTACGTTCGCGGATCCGGAGGGTCTCCTTCTATTCTCATTAGTGATAGCAGTCATTTTCCCTTGTTCTCGTTGTTTAGACATTCTTGATGTATAGAGCCAATGTTGTACTCTTCTTTTAGTCTGCGTTGCCCATGGGATTCCGGGTCTTGGTAGTGTGCTATTTAGTGTGTTTTGGCGAAGTGTATGTGCCAAGCGGCAACATTCCTTTTTATATCATTCCGCTATTTTCTTATCTTTTGTTCATGAATTTGTATATTCCGCATCATGTTAGGCTTACCTAGTTGCGAAGACTGGGTGCCGCCATGACAAGTTCACGATTGGTGAACTAGGGTCGTGACATCAGGTGTCTGAAGACCCTGCACTACCTGCTCTGGAGTGCGAGCTGTGGGGGTCTGATGACCACCCCCCAGTTTGGGATATAGCTACTGCATTGGAGGCTTAAACTGCCTGAGCTAGGCTAGTGCAAACTGTCAAAATCTAAGCTAGGATCTCCTGAAGAACTAGAATCATGATAGGCACAGCTGGTGCTTGAATAGGTGCTGCTGGGACCTCTGCAACTGGAGACTCATCTAGAATGGGGACAGCTGGTGGGTCAACTGGTACTGTCCCAGCTACCATGACCATGGCCGCGTCCACGGCCTCTAGTAGGTGGCGATGGTGGTTGTCCGCCTTGTCTTGTAGCACAAGTTCTAGCCATCTGCGAGAGAATAGAATGCCAAAGTTTAGTTTTGGATCAACAAAGTCGCACGACATGTTTCTGCAGCCTCCCGAGGATAAGTACAGACATCTCCATATCGATCCGCGAGACACTACTAAACCGGCTCAAAACTCGCGAGACCTGATAACCTAGGCTCTGATACCAACTTGTCACGACCCAAACCCCAGTCATGATGGCGCCCAACAGATTGCTAGGCAAGCTCGACCATTTCCCGATAACCAATCCAATTTTTAATTCAAAGATATTCCATTTAAAGTAAATTATCCTGATTTTATAATAATAATAATAATAATAATAATAATAATAATAATAATAATAATAATAATAATAATAATAATAATAATAATAATAATAATAATAATGATAATAATAATAATAATAATAATGTGGAATTCAAAACAACCGAAATACAGCCCAATATGATCTGGTGTCACAACTATGAGCCTCTAAACATGAGAGTAATACCCTATACAACCAAGTCCAGATAGAGGAACAAAAGATACGAAAGGAGAGATCGGGTCCTGCGGATGCCAACAGCTACCTCGATGACTCCGCAGAAGCTGAACAGTAGTAATATAGCTCAACTGCTCTCCTGAATCCCTGTACCTGCACACAAAGTGCAGGGAGTAGAGTGAGTACGTCCAACTCAGTGAGTAGTAGCAATAAATAATAAATGAAAATAAGAATACTTGTAAGAACACAAAACAGTTCTAAAGGCAACAGTACAGGTAATAACATCTCTAAGGTTGGAAGTCCAATATCAGTCTACTACTGGCTCACATTTATCCAACACTACTGTGGCACGCAGCCCGATCCATACTAATGCTCCTACGGCATGCAGCCCAATCCAAAATAGCATATAAAATGTTGCGGCGTGCATCCCGTTCCAATATAATAGATATAATATTACGGCGTGCAGCCCGATCCAATAATATATATAACTGCACGCAATGGGGGTGTGTGCAGACTCTGGAGGGTTTCGTTCTGCCCAAGCGCTATAATACTGTTGCGTGCAGTCTGATCCACATATATATCACTACGGTGTGTAGTCCGATCCATATATTGATATCACCGCGGGCGTGCAGTCCGATCTATATATATATATATATCAATACGGCGTGCAGTCCTGTCACGACCCTAGTTCACCAATCGTGAACGTGTCATGATGGCACCCAATTTTCGTGACTAGGTAAGCCTAACACGATGCATAATATACAATTTCATAAACAAAAAGGATAAGATAACAGCAGAAAAATGTAAATAAAATGTAATAAGTGCCGCTTGGCACATACACTTCGCCAAAACACATTAAGTAACATACTACCAAGACCTGGAAACAACACAGACTAAGAGAAGAGTACAACTGTGGCTCTATACATCAAAATTGTCTAAACAACGAGAATAAGGGAAAGTAACTGCTATCACAAATGAGAATAGAAGGATACTGTCAGGATCCGCGGACGTGGCAGATCGTACCTCAAGTCTCTTGAAGTGCTGCTAGATCAGCTGAAATGTGCCTGACCTGATATACATGAATCTGCACAACAAAAGTGTGCAGAAGAGTAGTATGAGTACACCACGGCGGTACTCAATAAGTGCCAAGCCTAACCTCGATGGAGTAGTGACGAGGAAGGTCAGGGCCCTACCGAAAAATAATAACATAATGATAACAATGATATCGAGCAGTTCGAATAAGAATAAGACTGAAATAACAGCAATGAAGTAAATACTACAGCCGTCTACAATTAAGCTAATAAGAGTGACAAACACAACAAAAATATAAATCAACAAGTCCATGATCTCCGGGAATTGAACCTACAGTCCCTCTCTATATCCAACAACTCAGGATCTCCGGGAATTGAACCCGCAATCCCTACATCAGTATCTCTGGGTCTCCGGGAATCGAACCCGCAGCCCTTGGGTCTCCGGGAATCGAACCCGTAGCCCTAGGATCTTCGGAAATTGAACCCGCAATCCGTACCTCAATATCTCAGGATCTTCGGGAATCGAACCCGCAGTCCGTATCTCAATATCTCAATAAACTCCGGGTCTCCGAGAATCGAACCCGCAGCCCTTGGATCTCCGGGAATCGAATCCGCAGCCCTTGGATCTCCGGGAATCGAACCTGCAGCCCTTGGATCTCCGAGAATTGAACCCGCAGTCCACCAACACAATAATAAGAAAAAAAAACAAAGAGAAATATGAAATACATAACTACAATTACACCAAAACCAGTATTAACAAGTTTCAAGAAGTTCAAGTAAGGCAAGTAGGCACTTAGACAGATAAATCCTATTTATCCATGCTTTTCTAACGAATATCAGGTAAAAGATACAATTTAATCAGCTAAATAACAAAAATATCATGATTTGAACAGTTCAAGTAAGGTGGTTTCCAACAATCTGCGCATGTACACGCCCGTCACCTCGCGTACAAGGCATTTAAATTAACACATAATATCCTAGGGGAGAAGGTTCCCCCACACGAGATTAGACAAGTCACTTACCTCGATTCCGGTGCAAAACCGCTAAGAGACAACTCTCTTGCCACGAGTATCGGCCTCCACATGTGTAAAATCTGATCAAAATCAATAGAAATATATCAAAATAGGCCAATTGGGCATTACCCAATCGAAACAATTCGAATTACACCAAAAACTACAAAGTTGCCAAAACCCGACTTTTGGTACGCTTCACGAAAAGTTCTGAAATTCACATTTTCCGAATCCTCGTCTCGCCACGAGTCCGTACATACCAAATTCACAAAATCGGAGTTCATTTGACCCCTTAACTCACCATTTCTATCCAAGAGGGTTTTCTACCCTTTTCAACAAAAATTCTCAAATTATACACCAAAACTTGCAATAGATTCGAGTTATACAACCAAAATTGACTTAAGAGTACTTACCCTGTTGTTCTTTATGAAAAATCGGACAAAACATTTTCTTATCCGAGCTCCAAATCGAAAAAATGGAAATGGGTTCGAAGTTCCATTTCCAAAACTTAACATTCTGTCCGGCACTATTCACGTCACTGTTCATTGTTCACCGGCACGGTTACTGTTCACCCGGCACTATTCACAGTACTGTTAATTGCAGTAGCTTTTTCTCTAAATTGCAGCACATCAATATTTTACTAAAATGGCTCTAACTGCATCATACGAACTCGAAATTAAACGATTCTTTTTCTTACGACTTCATAATTTTGATAGAGATCTAGTGGTTCAAACAAAACTGAATTTGGAGATCATTTGCTCATTTCAATCAAATTTCGCTCGTTAAACAATTAACTCACATATCGCGTCAAAAACCCAATCGCGACTTGATGAAATTAAACCAAAATTTCCAGATCAGTCCTATAATTCATCATATAAATTCTCGAAGTCTCGAAATCAAATTTGGATCTCTAGAACTATAAATAGACCTTTGGATCATTACATTTATGCTCAAAACGGCAAAATCTTCCAAACATGACCCGTTGGACATCTGAAACACACCCGAGACCCCCGAGACCTCAACCAAATATACAGACATGATCTATTACCTCATTCTAACTTGCTCGAATCATAAAATCACTATCGTTAACATCAACATCGTTCGTTTTCAGCAAATTCAAGCTTAAGTTTAACTATAAATTTCAAAATTCTTATTCGATCAAAAACCCAACCAAACGACGTCCGAATGACCTGAAAACTTGCAGATATATCCAAAATCACCTAACGAAGTTGCTGCAACTGTCGGAATTCCATTCCGACGCCCAGATCAAAATCTCACCTACCGATCAGATTTCAAAAAATTTCAAACTTCGGCATTTCAAGCCTAATTGAGCTACAGACTTCCAAAATACATTCCGAACGCGCTCCCAACCCCAAAATCTGCTAATGGAGATAATGAAACCATCAGATTTCCGTTCCGAGGTCGTCTTAATACTGTTCTAAATACGTGCCATTTTTCAACTATTAAGCTCTCATTTAGGGACTAAGTGTCCTAAAACACTCCAAATTCTAGAACCAAAACTCCGGGCAAACTACAATAAGAGAAATGAACTTAGGGGAATAGTTGGATCGGGACATAAATTTGAAAAACGAACAGCCGGGTCGTTACATCTTCCCACCCTTAAAAGATTCGTTCGTGCTCGAACGAGCATAGAAAATATACATTAAATAGTGAAGAGATGAGGGTACTAGCTGCGCATATCATGTCCGGTCTCCCAAGTTGCCCCCTCAGCCGGTTGATCCGCCACTGGACCTTTACTGAAATGATGTTCTTTGACCTTAGCTTCCTGATTTGCCTGCCCAGAATGGCCACTGGCTCCTCAACATAAGACAGATCCTCGTCTAGCTGAACAGAAGTGAAACCCAACATGTGCGATGGGTTACCATGGTATCTCCAGAGCATAGAGACACGAAATATGGGATGGACCCCGGCTAGGCTGGGGTAAGGCCAGCTCATAAGTAACCTCCCTAACACGCCTCAAAATCTCAAAAGGGCCAATAAATTTCGGACTCAGCTGAGCACATTAGCCTTATATAATCTGAAGATATTCCCTTTTGTTCAAACAAATAAGTCTTAGAGCCTAATTCCAACAACCGGAATTCTATGTCAAGCATGTTTTCATCAAGAGATCACTCAATTATTCCTCACACACCGTCCTCAGACATGACTGCATAACTTTGCTGGATTCTTGTCACGCCCCAAATCGAGGGACATGACCGGCGCCTGACCGGGTTGCCCCAGTCAAGCGGACCTGGGTGCCTTTCATTCCCACGCGTTAACCCTGTGTTGATTGTTTCTCATTAACCAAATATTTTACCAAGAATGACTGATTTCATAATGCATAAACATAACCATGTGATTGATTCACTAACAAGTTCATAATTTATATTTACAACGCCCCATATATATATATACATAGGCCACAATCCCACAGTTTACATGTCTACGGAGCCTCTAGGATACAAAAAGGGAAATACAATACTTGCCGGTAACAAGGCTCCGGCTATACCTTACAAAACCAAAATGAAATCTAAACCGAGTGGCATGAACCACACAAGGCCCCGAGGAAGAAAGGGGCTCACCAAAACGGGCGGTGGAAGGAGAAGGATACTACTGCCGATGAGCTGAAGTGCCTGCTACTGATCCACCTACAATCATGACACGAATGTAGCGCCCCGGCAAAAGGGACGTCAGTACACTTGAATTGTACTGGTATGTATGGACAAACTTTGTCCCAAGTAAACTCAAGCCATTAAATTACATCAACAATTAATTAAGCCAACCAACCATGTTTCCACATTTTCCTCATTTCAAATAATTCTCACACAAAGCACTTTCTACGATCAACCAATTTAACAATAACCAATCAATCACGTAAAGCACAAGTAGTCAAACAAAGGGGCAATCGGTGCCCCACAGGTTGCAAACTCTCCTGCTGTCTCCTTTCACAATTTCACATTATTGATTTTTGTATCAATTTTTCAATAGCGATTTCGATCGCTTTCCATCCTTATTGCCCCGACCACCCTTATTACCTCGGCCACCCTTATCACCCCAACCCACACCTTATTTCCCCACGTTGCGGCGCGCAACACGACCCCGCCTTACAGTTGAAAACACAACAATTTCAAACAGCAGATAATATACTACACACAATTTCAACAAGTTCAAATAAGCAACTTACACATTGGTTCATGTTCTCAATTTCTTCTCAAGCCAATATCAAAACCAAGTTACAAGTATTCCAAAATCGAAAATGCCCACATAATCATGTTTAACAATTTACCACAATTAAGGTGTTTCAAATTCCTTCCACAATAAGCCAAATCTGCCATCACAATGGTTGTTCCCAATTCTTTACCAATCTCGATTACCTTTTTATCTTTCAATTCATATTTCATACCACACCACACGTAGTTCAACATCAATCAAATGCTCAACAGGGAAATCAAAGAATTACTAAAAATTTCTCAATTTGACACATGCCAAAACAATTCGCACACATTTGGGCGATTTTACAAGAATCAAAATTAGCCATACATACCTGGTGATGAGTTTTCTTCCGTTAACTTCCTACTTTATGCTTACCCACGCTATCTTACTCTTGCCAACCTTGTTCTTGAAGACTCTTACTTCTACTCACTTCTTTTTACTAAAAATCAAGTTCAATAATCATGCATGAGTGTAAAAATTCTATTTCTAAAATCTATTATATGCAAACCTCTCTTTACCCAATTAAAACTGAAAATCAAAGAAAATAGTTAGGGTTTTTACCTTGAAAAGATTGGGGAAGTTGAATCCTTGCCCTAAGATCCCTTGGAATTAAGGTGGTTGGAACAATCTTTGAAGATGAAAGATTTCTCTCTCTAAAAACCCTCTCTTCTCTCTCTAATTTTGGTGAGATGATATGATAAAATGAAGAAGAAAGGTGTTATATTAAAGAAGAGATCGGGTCAAAATGTTACAAAAATCTGGGCCCGGGGTCAATTATGCGGTGCACTATGCGACCGCAGAATCAACATGCGGTCCGCATAGTGACCGCAGAATTGCCCCAAATTTTACACAGGTTCTGTTAAGGAATGCGGCCGGAATGCGGTCCGCATGCTTGATCTGCGGTCGCAAAGTGCACCGCAGATTTGACATGCGATCGCATATCGACCGCACTTTTGACACGATTTTTGGGAAACTCTCTGGAACATTTTGCGGCAAGAATGCGGTCCGCATGTCAGGGTTTGCGATCGCATTCTTGACCGTATATTTGACATATTTCGGAAAAATTAATTCTCTACATTTTTGAAACATAAATCACTACCAAGGGTCCGAACCGCATTCTACGCATTCCTAACACATTATTCGGACCATGACACCACAGCTACTAGGTTTTATGCACAAAATTTTTACGGGGCCTTACAATTCTTACCTTGCAACACAAAATCCACATGACTACGATAATATTTGATGACCAAATTAGCCAAATATTAATTGAATTAGATGCTCCCATTGCACCTCATGATCTACATAGGTCTTGTTCTAACTTTTACAATACTGACACGACGGAGGAGATGTGCCGATATTCATAACCAACTACTGAATCAACAATTCATTGGGTCTATACTCCTGACAAGATCCATTACCTTGTCCTAACCCAAAGAATGATCTTTTTCTCTATAATATACTTCATATAATCAGTTTGCACTGACCCCAAATCCCATAACCTCATCTCACCCAGTACGAACTGCTCAGGCGAATAGCCACATCAGACATAATCAAAAGTCCTACAAGATGACACAATGTGCCAATAGGCTACTAATTTGTACGTGATACAAAAGGAAGGCGAACACTAGAGAGAACTATTGAACTCTCACACTAACATGGACTTCCTCAGGAAAAATAGGAAACAGAACACATAAAAGCAAATATGGACACTGAAATAAACATCACACTGTTGCGGCGTGCAACCCGATCCCAACAATATACCCATGGCGGCGTGCCACCCGATCCAAACAATATACCCATGGCGGCGTGCCACCCGGTCCATATATAGAACTCCCATAAGGAGATATACGTCGAGCTGAATAGCTCATCACATCAAAATACTGAATATCGGTCATGAGCACACTAAGGTGCATAATATAGTTCACAAGGAAATATATAGCGTTATAGGCTATAAGCTCAAGCACAACTGAGGTGCGATACATAATCTAATAAGTCTCAAGAGCCATCATGCTCATATAACATCACCGCTGAGCGGAACCTCAACACATAAGGAATTTACCAAGCCGCCTCATAACTCGTACGGTGTAATATATCTTTACATGTATTAACTAACCACGAAATAAGATGGCGACTATCCCTCCATAAGGAGCGCATTGTTTAGATTAACACAACTGGCCTGACGTAAGGCTCACTTCCA
Organism: Nicotiana noctiflora; assembly: GCA_032618575.1. NCBI lineage: Eukaryota > Viridiplantae > Streptophyta > Magnoliopsida > Solanales > Solanaceae > Nicotiana > Nicotiana noctiflora. The sequence continues at coordinate 9,134 of JASVEL010008124.1, read as the reverse complement.
CATTTAGATCTGTCCACCGATCTTAGGTCTATCCTGATCGTGCCAAGCTAAGCCAATAATATTTCACATGTCTATAACCCAATAAACAGTGTGCCCTTCAGGTATAAATTCTCAAATGGATGATATTACCAAGATCCTCATACTTGGTTTAAATTTCTAATTAATCAAGTGACTACATGTCACACCTACACAATATTCTTGTGGGACAAGCTCCCGCCATCTTCCGAATAATTAACGGGCCTACACATTCAAACCACCGGCTACACTAACGCTGAAAAGTGATCAGGAGTCCCTAACCGGGATGCAAAGCCTTTCTCATAGAACACCGATCTCAAGTGATACTAACGTTAATACCCATCTTACTCAAAACACTGTAACTCCTTTCCTCCTCATCCGAGCTCTTTATATCACATTCATTGACCAAACTATGACCTTGGTCCTTACTTCAAATTCCATTCCACTTACTGCACCTCACGTGCCGATATACGATAACCACGATTTCCATCACAAATATAGAACTGACAATAGGCTAATACTTCATCATACTCCCTCCGTTTCAATTTATGTGAACCCATTTGACTGGGCACGGAGTTTAAGAAAAGAGAGAAGACTTTTGATCTTGTGGTGTAAAATGAGGCACCTTTATTTTGTGTGGCTATAAATCATTGCATAAAGGTAAATTGTTTCCAAATAAGGAAAGGGGTCATTCTTTTTGGCACGGACTAAAAATGAAATAGGTTCACATAAATGGAAACGGAGGGAGTATAAGACTTCCCATTTAACTCACTTCAGGAGAACTATAGCAACACACAGACGAATTCTCATAACCGTTGAATATTCCAATCTCTAAGTGGTGGTCCAAGCCACCATAACCCTCTCCGAGGTCCGCCTACTCATAACGGGCCCTAACAAAATAATACTTAAGAATGCCATCAATCAACGCGGCCGACAAGCCTCAAATGCACCGCCATAATCACATGCATAACTCGATCACGCTGCGTGAACCGATCACTGACACTGATATGCCAACTCGACTATGGCTAATCAATATACTTCCTTCCAGTTCATCCTTGACTGCCTTAGAATTGTTAATATCTCCCTTAAATACCTAACTTATTCCAACCGCACTCACCCCGAGTGACCTTCAATCATGAGACCATGATGTCTCAAAAACGACGACCATTTCATGTTTCTCAAATGCTACACCACAAGTCAAAAACATCATAGAACATTTTGTGCCTTTCTTCATAAGTTGCTTCAAAACCTTAACTCTCAACTGTACCTATAGACTCAGAATCATCAGGCACCACACTTTAACTCTTGAATTTGCCAGGACCGCTATTGAGAGTCATCCGGCCCTGACTTGTCCTAATATGTGATCAACTCTAATGATTTTCTTTTATAACATATGAATACCCTCTCGATAAAGCACCCAGCGAGATCACTTCCCCCGAAGCCTGCACCTATACGAGGCATAAATCATGAATCTTCCCTCAAGTTTGAACATGATCCAGTAAGGCTAACCATAACATGCATTCAACAATACATATACTCAAATTACCACTCATGGTCCTTTCCCGTGGCTGCAATAACCCGTTAATACGCTAGCATCCAGAATTCACACAGGTAATTAACCATGTGACCCAATCGTAAGCGGTGGGACTCTCCCACTTAGCCCAAAGCCACTATTACACGACTCTCGAACACATTAGAACCATTCTCTCAAATCATTTACTCTTATTCAACTGCAATTCACTTGATCCAACGAACATAAAATTGGCACTCTAACACAATAGGGTATGACCTCATTCCAATACAACTAAATATCTTCCCGCTCCATGCACCGAGCATTCTTTACCACCGGCAACTTAAGACCTACTGTGATTCTCACACATCTATGAAGCACCATGTAGCCTTTGTCGAAGTTTTCCCTGCTGATAATGAAATGTAGAATTACTATGGACATAGGAACATCAAAAGTCCCAATGGCATACCCTACAAATCTCGACTCTTACTCATCAGCAAGTTTCAAAGAACTTTTGAATAGAACTTAAATACATCGCAGGCCAAATCCGATATGACACATGACCCATAATTTGGTCGTTGATAGTGAAATTCTTTCACTTGGCACGAAGCCATAAGATACATCCTGCTAATCCATGATACTAACCTTTATCATTTGTACGTCATCAACATAAGACAGCCCAAGACATTCGTTTGGTACATGTCATTCTTAAGATAGTTAAACTCATTTCCCCCAGTATCTCTGCTGGTTGAATCCTTCGCTAAATAGATATCTCATATGAACCACATAGTTTTTATTACCACCAACTATCTTTAGATCTACATCTACCTTGTGATTCTAACATTACTGTGACGATTTGGCAGTTATGTAAACCTTCTCAAGACTGTACTTAACCGAATGTCAGAACCTAGTGCACCCCCATGTGCACAATTGAAGATCTCTCATCGATATGGATGACATGCGGTAACAATGGTTCAGTAAATTCTTGGCTCCCTTATAATCCTTCTGTAGCATCACGAACTGTCAGTGCATACTTGATACCGAGTGCGCAAATTTCAATACACGAGTGGATACAAAAGAACATATGATATAGGGTCCAACTGAATAAGTGACGCACGATAAGGAATCCAAAAGAAATGAAGATTTTCCTAAACAGTTACATAGCCCCTCGTAGATAAATACGGACGTCTCCGTATCGATCGGCGAGACTCTAAATAACCGGTCTGTGTCCCGTGACTCCTATGAACCTAGAGCTTTAATACCTACTTGTCATGACCCTAGTTCACCAATCGTGAACCTGTCATGACGGCACCCAGTTTTCGTGACTAGGTAAGCCTAACACGATGCGGAATATATAATTTCATAAACAAAAAGGATAAGATAACAACGGAAAAATATAAATGAAATGTAATAAGTGCCGCTTGGCACAAACACTTCGCCAAAACACACTAAGTAACATACTACCAAGACCCAGAAACCCACGGGCAACACAGACTAAGAGAAGAGTACAATTGTGGCTCTATACATCAAGATTGTCTAAACAACAAGAATAAAGGAAAGTAACTGCTATCACTAATGAGAACAGAAGGAGGTTGTCTGGATCCGCGGATGTAGCAAATCATACCTCGAGTCTCCTGAAGTGCTGCTAGATCACCCGAAATGTGCCTGATCTGATGTACCTGGATTTGCACAACAAAAGTGTGCAGAAGAGTAGTATGAGTACACCACGGCGGTAATCAGTAAGTGCCAAGCCTAACCTCAATGGAGTAATGAAGAGGAAGGTCAGGGCCCTACAGAGAAATAATAACATAATGATAATAATGATATTGAGCAGTTCGAATAAGAATAAGATTGAAATAACAGCAATAAAGTAAATACTACAGCCGTCTACAATTAAGCTAACAAGAGTAACAAACACAACAAAAATATAAATCAACAAGTCCAGGATCTCAGGGAATTAAACCCGCAATCCCTCTCTATATCCAACAACTTAGGATCTCCGGGAATTGAACTCGCAGTCCCTACATCAGTATCTCTATATCTCCGAGAATCGAACCCGCAGCCCTCGGATCTCCAGGAATTGAACCCGCAGTCTGTATCTCAATATCTCAGGATCTGTGGGAATCGAACCCGTAGTCCACATCTCAATAGCTCAGGATCTACGGGAATCAAACCCGCAGTCCGTATCTCAATATCTCAATAAACTCTGGGTCTCCGGGAATCGAACCCGTAGCCCTTGGATCTCCGGGAATCGAACCCGCAGTCCACAAACACTACAACTCCGGGTCTCTGGGAATCGAACCCGTAGCCTTTAGATCTCCGGGAATTGAACCCGCAGTCCACCAACACAACAATAAGCAGGAAAAACACAGAGAAATATGAAATACATAACTACAATTACACCAAAACCAGTTTCAAGAAGTTCAAGTAAGGCAAGTAGGCACTTAGACAGATAAATCATATCTATCTATGCTTTTCTAACTAATATCAGGTAAAAGTTACAATTTAATCAGCTAAATAACAAAAATATCACGATTTGAACAGTTCAAGTAAGGTAGTTTCCAACAATCTGCGCATGTACACGCCCTTACCTCGAGTACAAGGCATTTAAATTAACACATAATATCCTAGGGGAGGAGGTTCCCCCACACGAGATTAGACAAGCCACTTACCTCGATTCCGGTACGAAACCGCTAAGAGATAACTCTCTTGCCACGAATATCGGCCTCCACAGGTGTAGAATCTGATCAAAATCAATAGAAATACATCAAAATAGGCCAATTGGGCATTACCCAATCGAAACAATTCGAATTACACCAAAAACTACAAAGTTGCCAAAAGCCAACTTTCGATACGCTTCACGAAAAAATCTGAAATTCACATTTTCCGAATCCTCGTCTCACCACGAGTTCGTATATACCAAATTCACAAAAATCGGAGTTCATTTCACCCTTTAACTCACTATTTCTACCCAAGAGGATTTTCTACCCTTTTCAACAAAAATTCTCAAATTAAACACCAAAAGTTACAATAGATTCCAGTTATACAACCAAAATTAAGTTAAGAGTACTTACTCCATTGTTCTCTATGAAAAATCGGACCAAAAATTTCCTTATCCGAGCTCCAAATCGCAAAAATGGAAAATGGGTTCGAAGTTCCATTTCCAAAACTTAACATTCTGTCCGGCACTATTTATGTCACTGTTCACTGTTCACCCGCACGGTTACTATTCACAATCACTATTCACGGGTACTATACACAGTACTGTTCATTACAGCAGCTTTTTCTCCAAATTGCAGCACACCTATTTTTTATTAAAATGGCTCTAACTCCATCATACGAACTCGAAATTAGACGATTCTTTTTGATACGGCTCCATAATCTTGATACAGATCTAGCGGTTCAAACAAAACTGAATTTGGAGCTCATTTTATCATTTCAATACAAATTTCGCTCGTTAAATAATTATCTCACATATCGTGTCAAAAACCCAATCATGACTTGATGAAATTAAACCAAAATTTCCAGATCAGTCTTATAATTCACGATTTAAATTCTCGAAGTCTCGAAATCAAATTTGGATCTCTAAAACTAAAAATAGACATTTGGATCATTATATTTATGCTCAAAATGGCAAAATCTTCCAAACATGACCCGTTGGACATCTGAAACACACCCGAGACCCCCGAGACCTCAACCATATATACAGACATGATCTATTACCTCATTCCAACTTGCTCGAATCATAAAATTACTATCGTTAACATCAAAATCGTCCGTTTTCAGCAAATTCAAGCTTAAGTTTAACTATAACTTTCAAAATTCTTATTCGATCAAAAACCCAACCAAACGACGTCCGAATGACCTGAAAATTTGCAGAAATTTCCAAAATCACCTAACGAAGCTGCTGCAACTGTCGGAATTCTATTCCGACGCCCGGATCAAAATCTCACCTATCGATCGGATTTCCAAAAATTTCAAACTTCGGCATTTCAAGCCTAATTGAGCTACAGACTTCCAAAATACATTCCGAATGCGCTCCCAACCCCGAAATCACCTAACGGAGCTAATAGAACCATCAGATTTCCGTTTCTGGGTCGTCTTAACATTGTTCCAAATACGGGTCATTTTTCAACTAAAAAGGTCTCATTTAGGAACTAAGTGTCCTAAAACACTCCAAATTCTAGAACTGAACCTCCCGACAAACTACAATAGCAGAAATGAACTTAGGGGAATAGTTAAATTGGGGATCGGGGCGTAAATTTCAAAAACGACCGGCCAGGTCGTTACAAGTCCAATCCATGTATATATCATATATATAATACTGCGACGTGCAGTCCGATCCAATACATGTATATGTATATACTGCTGCAGCATGCATCTTGGTCCGGTATATATAACAATACTTCACCATGGGTCCTCGACCCCTCTCAGTCAATATAGACTTGGCCTCTCGGGCCCACTCAGCTAGATTAGGGTATTCAACCCTAGGTATTCTCACTTAGAGTACATTTCTAGTACCGGTTCATGTTATGCATGTCACACCTCCTTTTTTCGCTAACCCGCGAGGGCGCAAGGGAGTTTTTCCAATTAAAGGACAGTTGAAACGGAATTTATTTATTTAACTTAGATTCGCCACTTGGGAGATTTATGGTGTCCCAAGTCACCGGTTGAATCCCGAATCGAGGAAAAGAATGACTCTATTTAACAGTTTGTGAACCAGAAATCTGGATAAATAATTCTTTTAACCCGGGAGAAGGTGTTAGGCATTCCCGAGTTCCGTGGTTCTAGTACGGTCGCTTTGATCATACTTGGCTTATCAAAATTATTTAATTACTGATTTTAGAACATATATATTTTTGCCTTTACCTCTTTTAATTAGAAAATCATCTTAAAACGGGTTACGCGTACGTATACCCACTTGTTTGGCGCGTCAAAAAAACATGTCACGCAAACGTATCCATGATTAATAACACTTTGTTTATTTTATTAAGAAAATTTAATCGAAGTTGCGCGAACGCAAACTCCGAATGGTTTTATTTTATTTTTTTTAAAAAATCATGACTATGTCACGCGAACGTGTACATAGATCGAAAATCCATTTCAAAAATTGGTTATCACATGTACGTCCTAAATCATCATCTCTCTCTATTATTAAGAGCTAATGTATTTTCAAGTATGCTAAAAGAAATTTCAGCATTATCAAAAAAAAGTAGCATATTTCAAGAAATCACAATTAGAAACCCTAATTAAAAAATAATATGTCCTTCTCATATTTAAATAAAAAAACTAGTAGTAGTTTGATACTAACCCTTATTAATAAATAATTAATTTCTTATTATATGATTGCCATTATTACATTCTAAATCATAATGTTAGTAGGAAGGCCATGAATGATTTAATTATGGATGACACACCTCGAGCTATATGAATTACATTAATTAGCAGCCTATTAAAATGATTTTTATTATTAAGAAATATTTTATCAAAAGTTGCGCGAACACATACTTCGAATTAATTCTAGAATTATGGTCATATTACGCGAACGTATATGCAACCACAATACTAATCTAAAACGGGCCTAAGGCAAATTAGGACTATTTAAGAATTGTTTGAACAACAAACAGAAGATAGACACACAATTTATATACTGCGAGACTTTTGAAAATTTTGCCTTTTACAAATTAGCACCAACAGAAAACAAACTATTGCCTTTGCATAGTGCTACTACAGCCACAAAACATCCGAGACAAAAAAATCATAAAAGCAAAGAAGCCAAAAACCCATACTAACATGGATTGGAACCAAAAGAAAGCCATTTGATATTTCCATGAACTTCATTCAACTATATTCTAAAAGTAAGCTTAAACATGTTCTTAAAGTAACCCTATAGTGAAAATTAGGCATGACAATGCATAGTCTTAGGTGAAATGATATCCAACAGAGTACTCGTGCAACTTAAGCTAATTTGCGAACAGTAAATGACACAAAATAAAATTGATGCAATGGGCTGAACATCTGCCTTAGTACAATTTGAAAGGGATTCACTTAATTCACAAGTTAGTAATCTTGGAGGCAAAATAGGGAAACGAAACAGAGGAAGAAAACTTTAACCCATAAGATTGATGAAAACAAAGTGCGGAGATTAATCGCATAACATAAGAGAAGAAGAAAGTAGAAATATACCAATTCCATATACAGAGATTTCATGTCTATGGTTTGAATGGCATGATCAGAAATGTGTACCTGAGCGAAAGAAAAATATACCAAAATCAGCTTGAAACTTAATGGAATCAGGAGAAATAAGTTAGTGACAACAGCAACAGGCCACAGCTCTTAATTCAATTTTTGTTTAACCCAGATGCATCAGAATAGCCTTTAGAAATCAACCAAAGAACTTCAGAAAGAATTTCAAAAAAAAGTTTCGTAAAACAGTAAGCTTGTATATTTCTAACTACTCTCGGATTCTCTTTCTTTCAATGTGTTCATGTATCTCTTTGTAAATTAGTATCTGTGTGTGTGAATGTCTGTGTGTCCATGAAGGTCTGTTATATGTCTGTATTTATAACCTTATTATTAAGAAACATTTGTTTAAACATATGTTTTATATAAAAAACTCTAAAGTTAAAAAAAATGCAGTTGAAACCATGCTGCCCCTGCAGATTCCACTAACTTTTTCATGTGCAATGCACATTTTCAATATTAAACTAAGGATGACTCTTATTTCCACTTACCTAATAACAACCTTTAGTTTAATTTCTAGCAATTCAGATTTTAATTAATCGCTGAATTACCCCTTAATCTACTGAGGTTACAGTCCCACCCATATTCCCCTGATGACTCTATGATTTCTATCTTAGACAGCTATAACCAAATTCCTAGCATCAAATTCACATAGTGATTCACAGTAGGAGTCCAAATCAACTCAAATATCAATCAGATGGCATGAGTTGATCATATTGGGAACCAATCCTGATCAACTTAGACCAAATGATCGAACATGGAGTCAATAAATACGGTTCAGGTGAGTAAATAATACAGAACAAGGCTGGTTACAAATGAGTCAAGCAGCTTGGTTTAAAAAGGAACACTAAACACACCAAACAAATTCATCTCAATCACACAATCAGTACAAGATGATAACCATACTGGAATGAACCGAAATGAACTATTTATCATACTTTTCTAGCTTTTAATCAAACTAATCGATGACACCTACATAATCGATTACACAAGCTATAACATATAGAAATTAAACACAAACAAACATACTAAAATAGACTAATAGGTGATTCCAGTTGTATTGACAAAACAAAAGATTTATAAACTAACTATTCGATGAAGTTATTCATATTTGAATATAGCTTAAAAGATATACTCAAACGAAGGAACAGCTTGACCAAAAAAAAGGTCTGTTTGGAGATAGTCAGAACAATTGATAAAAATAAAAATTAAAGAAAATCCATGAAGCTAAACTAAACATAAAAATAGAAATTAATAGAACAAAAGTAGACCAAAGGGGAAAGAAAATACCTCGGAGAAACTCAGAAACTAGATGACCCAGGTTCGAACTCGAACTTGAACACTTTTGAGGTCGAACAGACTGTCA